>BHFT01016493.1:0-17170 GCA_004320025.1 Laticauda laticaudata
GGCAGCAGGTCTTTCCTCTGAATGCTGACTGCTTGCGAGCTGCATCCTTTTATATCTGTGGAGCTGACGCAATTCATACTCCCCTCATGCGCAGTGACCACTTTGCATGTGCTACGCATCCGCTATGCATCTGCTATGCATGCGCTCCTTCCACTATGCATCCGCTTCACTATTCACCCCCGGAAGCCCTGTGGATGTGTCATCCGCTTCCATCTGCTTCCATCCACTAGGCTTCCTACGAACATCCGCTTACCATCCTCGCTACGGACTAACCCCGTCCATTACTTTCCGTTGTTGTCCGTTCTGTTTATGCAAATTTTCACTACTTTTGAGAGCAGATAACAATGGATGGAGCCACCCCTGAAATTTTGCTTGTCCACTGTGTCCTTTTTGCATATGCTTTGCATCCGTCGGCCAGTGTGACCTAGCCTTTAGCTTGTTTCCCCTATTTATTGTGTTACTGCAGTCAGGTACTCTTTCAGCCAAAGAACATTTTGTACAAACCTGTTGGATTAGGTTATGGGGTAATGGCCATCTTAATCAAAAACTGTTTTTCAAATTAGTCAGTAAAACCCTTCTGAAAAAGTCACTCCTTTTTCTGCATCAATCACTATTTGAAGGAATTGCTCTCCATATCAATAGCCCATCACAGATCGCCCTTTATTAATTTATTCACTCAAATTAATAATAATCATCCCATCATGTAGTAATGAATCCCATAGTGTAAATTATGAAATGCATGCTTCTGTTCTTTCTTTTGAAATTCTTTTGGGCTAACTTCATTGGATATCCCTTGCTCTCAATATTTTGAGAATAAAGAAAAGCTTCCCCATTCACATTTCCCATACCATTAATGGTTGTCTATTCCCAAATCATATCCTGCTGGTGACTTTTTATAAAAAAAAAAAATCTCAAATCTTCTATGCTTGTTTTTAGGATTTTTATCCTAATTCAAATTACAAAGCGAGTCACCCCAGGAAACAATCTGTTTGATGCATCTACCTCTAAGCCTGCACAAAATGCATGTAGAAAAATAGGTCATAGTTTCAGTGACACAGAAATATCTCTGCAGTTGCATCCTGGTTCAGTCTACTAAGATGAAAAATCACAATAGTGCCATAAAACAGCTTGTGGCCCAGGTATAAAAAGTACCTACAGGCAAGTAATCATTCAAGCTTTCAGCACTCCTAGAAGCATACAGAAAAGAAGGAAGAGAATCAACAGTAGAAATGTGAAGGGAAATAGGTTTGAGAAAATAGGGGAGAAAAGTGATTATAAATTTTGGATTTAGCATTAAGGCCCTGTCACACTGCCCAATGGATGCAAAACGTTTGTAAAAAGGACACAGCAGACGAGAAAAATGTTCCATCTGTTGTTATCCGCCTCTCAAAAGGGGGCAAAATTGCAAACAGAGCGGAAATAACACGGAATAGGAAACGGACGGGGAAGGAACACAGAGTGGATGGAAAATGGATGCGGAACAGGAAGCCAGCGGATGAAGCAGATGAGAGTGGATGGAACATCCGCAGTGGCTTCCGGGCTGGCCTCAGCAAAGCGGAGACGCCGGAATGGAGACAGCAGATGCAGAGCGGGATGCCCACAGCAGATGAGCGGATGCGCAGAGCGGAAGCCCTAGCGATGCACAGCGGAAGCCTAATGGATGCCTAGCATTAATTGCACATTGCGCGGGAGGAGTGCATTGCGTAAGGCCCACGGATATAAGGAAGCAGCATCAGAGCAGGTCACCATTCAGAGGAAAGACCTGCTTTGCCGGACGGATTAGACAGCCTTGGCCTTGCCCTGCCTGTATGCCTGCCTGCAAGCCTTGCCTGCAAGCCTTTGCTGCCAGCCTTCCCTTGCCAGCCTTTGCTGTCTGCCTGCCGCGCAGCCTTGCTTGCCACCCTTCCCTGCAAGCCTTGCTGTCTGCCTGCCTGCCAGCCAGTCTGCCTGCCCAGCCTGGTGTGGTGCCTGCTCTGCAGGCCTTTGGTTCCTGCCCTTCCTGCCAGCCTTGGTTCATGCCTGCCTGCCAGCCTCTGCGGTGCAAGCTTTGGTGCCTGCCTGCCTGCCAGCCCTTGGGTTCCTGCCTGCCTGCCAGCCTTGCTGCCAGCCTGCCTGCCAGCCTTGGTGCCTGCCTGCCTGCCAGCCTTTCCTTGCCAGCCTTGGTTCCGCAGCCTTCCCTGCCAGCCTTGGTGCCTGCCAGCCTTTCCTGCCAGCCAGCAACCCACAACCATGGCGGAAAGAACAGGAAAGCCTCAGCCATCTGCTGCCAGCCCTGGCCAGAGGGACAGGGCCACCATCCCACCGCCTGGCCCTCACACTGGTTCTGCGGGGCTTTCTTGTAGCACGGCTCGCCTTTCTGGCGGCTGGAGCGTTCTGCTCGTTCTGCTTCTGGAGGAGCTGATGACTGCAGAGGATCAGACAAAGCACTCCAACACCAGCCACCTCCACAGCACCTGGACCCTTCACCCTGATACTGACTCCAAGAGAGTGCCAGAGGACTCATTTTTTTGTTTTATCAGCTTCTGTTAATAAAGTACTATCTTTGATTCACACACTTGCTTCATTTTTTTTTTTAAATAAATCTTGTGGAAAACCTTTTTAGAAATGGTTTAAGCCTTTGCAGGCTTGAGGGATGGGTTAAGATAGCAGTGGAGATGGGCAGGGCATACCTGGGAAATGGGTAATACTTGGATGGGTAAGGATAGCAGTGGGTTAGCGGCCAGGGATACCATTGGGATGGCGTTAATAGCCTGTGGATAGATAAACCTCCAGTGCAAGCATAGTGGGACTGTAGGTCCACCCTTCCCAAGGTGCCACACCTTTGCACCCTTTATTATCAATAATAATGTTAATCAATCATCCACACATGTTCAACATTAAACACAACTTCTTTATTATGCCTCTCTTCATGTAGGGCCACTCAACATACATGGCACAACTGCATCAGTGTTATGCACCAGGCTCAAGGAAGCATCCATAAAACCATCTATTCATCCTGTCTTGACCACCTCACTGCTCCAGTCTGGGAAGTTGCACAGTGTCTCAGGAGGTTGACGCTGCTTCTTCCCTTCACATGAGGCTCTGTTGGGCCTTGCACATCCTGCAGTGTCTACTCAGGATTTGCCGCGTTGCCTCCATTCCCCAGCGCAACATGTCCCCATTGCCTTGTTGGGAGGTCCACAATAGCCTGTTCTGCAAGACTGGTAGCTGTCTGTGGCACCATGAGATGTGCAGGATGCAGCAAGCTTCCATGCATCCTCCTCACAGTCTCTGGCGATGCTGCATTGGTGGTGAGTAGTTACCTGGAACCTGTTGGCCAGGAATGCAAAGGCGTTCTCCACCACCCGCCTTGCCCTGCGACAGCTTGTAAGTTAAGATCCTCTCTCACGGGTGAAGGGCATTTGAAGCGTGTAGGGCCTGTCATGGAGCGTAGGTTGTGAGGGAGGAAGGCGTCATCCCCCGACGATGAAGTAGGGCACATCGTTGCGTGTCGTTGCGGGCAGGGGTTCTGGATCTGGGAAAGCCCACAATGACGGTTGCGTTCTAGGCCCACCCTTGAAGTCACTTGCGTTCGTATACCTGGGCCATCTGAAATGAGCCATTTGCCTGAAGCATTCGATGTACATGACACTTGTAAGTCCAGCATCGACCATTGGTGAGAGCAGGGGTATGTGAAGAAGCCCTTGTTAGTTGTGATAAGAGGACCCTGCATGTTGGCTGGCACTTTGCAGCCAACGTTGCTGCCACCTTATGGCTCCAAGTGGTGTGGGGGAAATTCCACTCTGATACCACGCTCTGCAACTTTCTTCCATCCTTCTTCAGTGGGAGGAACTGGAGGAAGCTCCCTCCATATATTCTTCGATGATTGGCCTGCCACCACTTCTACTGCACTACAATGCTGATGGTGTTTTGTGTGGCACCCTCCAGGCCGTACTGGCATGCTCCTGTAGGTAGTTCCCTGAGGCCAGGTGCGCGCAGAGTGAGTGCCATCTTGAGCCAGCGTTTCCAGCTGGGCGGAAGCTGCGTGGTTGCCTTGCGTCAACCTGGGTATGTCAGCTGCTGCACAACCTATGTCAAACATGGCTGGAGGCATCCTCATGAACTTCTGGAATTGCGACGAGAGGTCTTTGCTTCCTGAGCTCCACCAATCAGCTTGTGTACATCTGTCCTTGCTCTTCTCCCGATCCATTTCAGACCCAGACGCTTCTTGGCCGCCTCCTTTCTTCCCCGTAGTAGAGTTCACAGAGCCTGTAGATGGCTCGCACTGTTGCCATAAGCGATGGTGGCTGCCAAAAGGACTTTGTTATTATCCACGGTGGACATTGACTGGATGACTGGTTGGAAGCAGGAAGAGTTCATATGAAGGCTGCAGAGGTCTCACCACAGGGCTGCTTGCGTCTGAAAGTGGAATGCAGGTGAGTTCTCCCCCTTTTTTATAGGCAGTTATAGGTTTCCCTCTAGGTGTCCCTTTGCATCCTCTAGGATCCTCTAGACATCCTTTAATAATCCCGACATTAGGTCCCCCTCTCCGAAACGTTTTTTCCATTTTACATTGCTTTTGTTTCCCGCTTCTGCCATCTGCTAGGCATCCGTTCTGCATTCCGTTCCGCATCACGTTCCGCTTCCATCCCTGCGTCCGTTTATTGCTGGAAGCGGATGGAGTTGCGCGGATGTGCCAGCGGATGCTAGCAGATATAGCGGATGCGTAACGATGCAGAACGGGATTGGCAGAACGGATGCATTGGATACATTTCCACTCAAAAGTTTTGAGCATTTCAAAAACTTTCTGTAGCAGATGAAACGTCAATAAACGGATGCTGGACGGATAGAGAGGAAGCAAAATGGAGGCAGTGAGTACAGAACGGAAGCATCGTGTTAACCAAAGGATGGCAAGTGTTTTTCTCCATTTTACATCCTCCTTCTATCCGTTGGTGCAGTGTGACAGGAGCTTTAACTATTGCCATCAGAATAGGTTGGAAGAGGATGTACATTTCAATAAATGTCCCTTGCCTTTGCCATAAGATACTGAAAAGGATGTCTTTATAACCTCACAATTGGACTCTAGTAATATATACTATCTGAGGCTACCCTTGGAAGATTGATCAGAAGCTTTCCCTGCTTTTGCTTGGTGATTGAGTAGCATGTAAAATCTCAGTCATATTATATTATCTATTCATGCTCTCCACTGGCATTCATTTCAAAGCCTATTTCAAGGCATTAAAGATGATTTGTGCAGTCATAAACAGCTGGGCTTTGAAGTACTTTCTAGAAAGTCTCTGTTGACAAATCCCACTTCAAACACTGATATATTTTGAAAAGAACCTAACTTGTGTTCTTCTATATGGGAACAATGTAGGGGAGAACAGACCCTAACAAAGGACTTCTTAGATATTTTCATAATTAAGGAATACTATGTATTTGGAAATGTATCTATCATCCTGAATAATTCCATTTTTTAAGTAAAATGCACATTTCACTGCCTTTATAAGGATCTTTTAAAACTACTTTTAATATTTCTTAAATAGTTTGAGCCTTTAATATCTCATTCCTAATTGGATTTGATTAGTATTTCAATTGTATTAAGAAAGGTGTTGATTAATATCTTATAAGTCTTTTTCCTCTCTCTGAATTTAATAGCCACCTTTGGAATCCTAGTCAATTTATAAATTTGCTAATAAATAAAATAAATAAAATTTAGCAACATAACATTTTGGATTGCTCTCATCCTTTTCTGTTTTGTGGCTACTTATTCATAAAATGAATATTTAGTTAGTGCTGGCAAACTGAAATATATTAATAGGCAGATGGTTGAATCTTTGATGTAAGAAACCTAATTTAAAATCTGTTGTAGTCTGATGTGGTTCAAATGCTGAGAAAAATGGCAAATATTTCTTCTATAAGCTAAATCAGCTTTGCATCTTGATGATGTTCTGAGTGTTATTTCTGCTGAAGAAATTAATCAGTGGCAAACACCCATTCCTCAGAGAGACATGCACCAAACAACTTCCCCATTTCCTAATTTTTGCATTAACCCAATCAAATCTTTTTGACAATTTTTCATTGTTTTTTAATAATAAATTTCCAATGCGTAGTGCTTACAAGAACACAGAGTATCAAATCTGATTGATGTACAAATCCCACTAAATTAAAAATCTATTTAATGCCCCAGTGGTTAAACAACCATGAGTTATGGCTAGCTGAATCATAGCGATTGTTTTAGAACATGGGGGTGCTATGCACAGGCTAGATGTGATGAGGTTATTTCATTTTGCAACCACAACCTAAAGGCAGCCATCTTGTTTTATTTTTCCATGAAATTGAACTTAATGTGCAGTACAATGCAAAGAGTTGATTCACTCCAATATCAGTAAGAATTTCAATTATCAGGAAGAATTTCAATTATACTTTAATTCAATACAGATAACAGATAATGTTTGAAGAAATTATTAAGCAGTATATACTGTGTTTGTGTCAGCTGATGCTCCATTCAAGATTCAAGAAAGAAATACTTAAGACACTTTAAATTAGAGAAAAGATATCTTTTACTGAAAATGAAGTGGTAGCAACCATAGAATTCTGAATCTGAGAAATTAAGCGCATGAATCACATATACAAAGTGATGGAAATGTTCCCACCCCCAATAGTTCAACTGATCTTCCAATTAGAAGTTGTGAATATGATCATGTGGACATCTTCAGGTGGTGATGAGGCCTCTGTCCATTGACCTGGCATATTTTGATAAGATTGCAGCTGCGCAGAGAAAAGAAAGCTGAGGAGAAATAGAAACCTAAACCTGAATGTATGCTCTCCCCTCCTCATTTTATACAACACTAGAAACCTCCAGCTCGCTTCCCAGACTCCCCCCCTCCCCCCCCATGACTTATGACAGCCGAAAGATGCAAAGCGATAGTAGAAGATCTTGATGGCTGACAGTTTGCTTTCACATATTTTTGCAATATATCAACTGGAAAAATATCAAAAAATATGTACAATGAAATTAGTTTTTTTCCATAAGCATTGTGTCAACCCGGAAGTTGGCCTAACTGTGCCCATTTTCTTTTGTAGTTTTTCTCTAGGGAGATTTTTCTTCTCACAGCTTCAGGGCTGACACAGCCTGAAGGGAAGGGGCCAGGGAGGGAATGTGTTTCGAGAGAGATGGGGTGTTGTAGCCAAAATAAAATACTTTTCCCTGGGAATCAAGAACATTGGTGCAGGTGTTGAAAGTTGGAGACTGAGGTCACCTAGCAACTTGACTCTGTGCTAATTGGACCATGACTCTGGGGAGAAGTGACAAAGTTTTACTTTTAATTGGGTGTAAAACTGGCAGAAATCTCGAGCCCGTTTTTCACCAAGAAAATAATGTCAAATTGATATTGTTCTTTAAGGAATATGCCTGCTTCGGAGTTCTTATTGAATTGGACATATTACTTGGAACCTTGACACACTGATATTTAATGTTAGTGTTTCTTCATTCTTTGTTCAGTAGACTGAATTCTTAGTTTACTTTAGATTGCCAATGAAACAAATGTGTAACTATCTCTACTTACTGCCCAATCAATTATTAATGTCATTGAGACATCCTGTGGGAAAATAAAAAAAAATAGAGTAGCCAAAAAGGGAAACATGGATGGCAAGAGAGGATACACAACTGTCTCAATGTACATCAATTTTGATATTTCAAATTCTTATTCAATATCATTTAGTTTGTGATCAGAGAATATATGTCATCCCATGTGGATTGTTATACATGATACATTATAGTACTCTTGAAAAGGACATAGAAGCTCCTATTATTACAAAACTTGACTGCAAAATTATTATCTGTACTGGATGAATATGATTGCTCCAGTTTAGAAAAAGCATGTATATGTCATACAAATTTTATTCAAATATTATTCTATGAATTCTTGCCATATGTAAAGCCCCTGTCACACTGCACCAACGGATGCAAAGAGGATGTAAAATGGACAAAAAAGCTTGCCATCTGTTGGAAATAAACACGATGTACTCACTGCCTCGTTTGCTTCCTCTCTATCCGTCCAGCATCCGTTTATTGACGTTTCATCCACTCCAAAAGGTTTGGGCTGCTCAAAACTTTTGCACGGAAAATGTATCCAGTTCGTCCGTTCTGCATCCGCTACGCATCCACTACGCATCCGCTACGCATCCGTTACGCATCCCTATATCCGCTAGGCATCCGCTGCACATCCGCGCAACTCCATCTGCCCGGAGGCAGGGAGGAAGTGGAACGGACGCAGAATGGATGCAGAACAGATGCAGAATGGATGCAACATGGAAACAAAGTGTTTAAAACGGAAAAAACCGTCCGCAGAGGGGACCTATCTTGGATATTAAGGATGTCCACAGGATGCCTAGAGGATGCCTAGAGGATGCCTAGAGGATGCGGAGAGGATGCCTAGAGGATGCAAAGGGACACCTATACTGCCTATAAAAGGGGGAGCAAACTCACCTGGATCTCACTTTCAGCCCAGCAGCCCAGCTTGTCGAGACCTCTGCAGCCTTCATCTGCCTTCTACCTCTTCCACAGCATCCAGTCATGTCCACCGTGGATTGCGACAAAATCCTTTCGGCAGCCAACATCCTTCTGCAACATGACGCGAAACCATCTACAGTCTCTGTGAACAGTACTACGGGAAGAAAAGGAGGCACCCAAAAAAAGTCTGGCTCCGAAGATGGTTCGCCAGAAGAGCACAGTACGTACTTTACGACAAGCTGATGGTGGAGCTCAGGAGCGAAGACACTCGGGCATTCCAGAACTTTATGAGGATGCCTCCAAGCCATGTTTGACGAACTTGTGCAGTGGCTGACACCCAGGTTGACAAAGACAAACACCAACTTCCCACCCAGCCTGGAACCTGGCCTCAGGGACTACCTACAGGAGCATGCAGTACGGCTGGAGGGTGCCCACCCAGCACCATCAGCTTTGTTGTCAGAGAAGTGGTGAAGAATACAAGGAGGAGCTCCTCCAGTGCCCCTCCACTGAAGAAGGATGGAAGAAAGTTGCAGAGCCAGTGTGTATCAGAAGTGGAACTTCCCCCACACTGTTGGAGCCATCGATGAACAAGCACGTGGCCTGCAAAGCGCCAGCCAAGTCGGGGTCCACTTATCACAACTACAAGCGCTTCTTCAGCATCATCCTCTTCACCAATGGTCGATGCTGACTACAAATACATGTACAATCGATGCTTCAGGCAACGGCTCATCTTCAGATGCCCAGGTATACAACGCCAGTCACCTCAAGGAGGGGCTGGAAAGCAACCTCATGGTGGGCTTCCCAGATCCAGACCCGCTGCCAATGACACGCAGGATGTGCCCTACTTCATTGTGGGGATGACGCCTTCTCCCTCAGAACCTACCTCATTGAAGCCCTATACCTCCAAATACCTCACCCGTGAAGAGAGGATCTTCAACTACAGGCTATCCAGGGCAAGACGGGTGGTGGAGAATGCCTTTGGCATCCTGGCCAAACAGGTTCCAGGTACTTCTCACCAACATGCAGCATCACCCAGAGACCATGAGGAGGATTGTGGAAGCTTGCTGCATCCTGCACAATCTCATGCACACCCGCTACCCAGTCTTGCAGAATAGGATCGTGGACCTCCAGCAAGGCAATGGGGGACATGGAGCCTGGGGAATGGAGGCACGGGCAAAACCTTATCGACACTGATGATGTGCAAGGGCCCAACAGAGCCTCACGTGAGGCTAGAGCCAGCGCAACCTACTGAAACACTGGTGCAACTCCCCAGCTGGAATGGTGGAGTGGCAAGACAGGATGGTAGATGCTTAATGGATGGTCCCTTCAGCATGTCTCATCACACTGATGAGATTGGCCCATGTATGTTGGGTGTGCCTACAATGAACAGGGCATTTAATAAAGAGTTATGTTTATGTTGACATGTGTGGATCAATGCTTACATTGTAATTGATAATGAAGGGCCATAGCGGTGGCTCCTGGGAGGGTGGACCATACAGTCCCACTATGCTTGCACTGGAGGTTTATCTATCCCACAACTATTACCCATTCCCATAGGTATCCCTGCCCATCTCCCACAGGTATCCCTGCCCATCTCACAGGTTATCCCTTCCCATCCCACAGGTATCCCTTCCCATCCCACAGCTTCTTAACCCATCCCACAGGTATCCCTGCCCATCCCACAGCTATTTAACCCATCCACAAGCATGCAAAGGCTAAACCATTTCTAAAAGTTCCACCCAGACTTTATAGAAAAAAATTAATGAAGCAAGTTGTGTGAAACAAAGATAAACTTTATTAATAACAAGCTGTAAAATAAACATGACCCAAGTCAAGTGTCCAAATAAAGTCCACAAATATCCAGGCAGCAGTCTCTGGCACTCCTCTTGGTCACTCGGAGGTGTGTGCCCAGTCTAAGGTGTTAGGGTGCAGGTGCTGTGGGGTGGGTGCTGCTGCAGTGCTGGTCTGAGGTGTTGTTGGAGTGCCTGGCCCCGAGAGGAAAACAGGGGTATGGTGTGCTGAGGAAGGTGTCGGACAGCTGGCTCAGCCCCGTGATGCTGAGAGGTCATTCCTCATGCCATGGGGTGTCAGCCCCAGTACTGAGGACAGAATGTACTGAGGCCGGGCTTGCTGTGGGATGGAGGAAGGAGCAGTGTAGTGGGCTGCCTGGTCTGCAGCGGGGTGAGGACTGGCATGGGTGGCATCATTGGCGTGGCTGGCATCGCTGTCGTGGTGTGCATTATTGTCGTGGTTGGCTCGGTGGCATCATTGGAACCAGTGGCAACGGTGTCGCCTGATGACTCTGTGCCTGGACTGGGAAGGGCTGCTGCCTGTGCTTCTGGACCTCCTGGTAGCTGTAGCCCTGGTAGGTGAGGGGCTGTGGAAGCCTTGGTATGGGAGGGACATCACCTGGGGTGGAGGAGGCAGACCTGGACTGGGTGGGAGCAGGTTCCTCTGGGTCTGGGAGGGTTTGTTAAGCAGCGTGGTGATCCTCTCCTTCACCACCTGGTACTGGGGATCCGCCATCTCCTTGAGGGTCTGGTTGACATAATTGAGGAAGGGCTTGGCGGTTGAGGAGGAGGATTCGATGGGGACCAGCTGAGAGAGGAGACCTATGCTGGTGTGGATTGGTGTCCCTGATCTCCACCAGGACCTTGTGGCTCTGCCCCTCATGCGGTCTGGCTCTCTGCCTTACTGTGGAGGCGGAGGTGTGTGGATGCAGCTTCGGCCAGCGGTGTATTCAATGTCTCCTTTCTCCCACCGCACCAGGGAGTCCTCCTCGCTCTCCACACAACACTTTCCACACCTGCCTGGGGGTTTCTCCATCATGGCACTCTCCACAGATACCTGCATGGAGACAGGGACTGACTCTCGGCCGCCAGAGACTGGCTCCCAGCAGGCTGCCAGAGAGAGAGGGTAGAGATTTGGCTCCTGGTACTCCTCGGTTGCGGACCTCAGCCTCCAGGAAGCTGCACTTGGCCATGACATAGTTCTCTCTGTCCGTCAGCTTAACTTGGCCTGGCCAGATTTTTTGAGGTGGCAGCTTCCCGTACCAGGTGTGCATGTGCTTCCAACCAGCCGAGGACACATCCGATGTGTAGCCCAGACTCTCCGCCCTCTCTCTCCAAGCAGCCTGCTTCCGCTTGTGTGTCCCTGTACAGCCGGTGTCCCTTCCACCACAGATAGTCGTTCTCTCTCAGCCACTCCAGCACCTCATCCTCATGCGCTTCCTCAATGTAGTACTGCCTCCTCTCCCGTTGTTGCATATGCCTCTTCCTCCCTTTGGCAGGAACCAGATGGGCCCTCATCGAGGGGCTTCCAGGTTGTAGGGGCTGCTCCTCCACACCACCAGCAGGATCATAATCAGCCCATCAAGCATCAGCAAATCAGCATTCATCACCAGCAGGATCATAATCAGCATCATCATCATCAGCATCATCTTATCACCAGCAGGATCATAATCAGCAGCAGCAGCAGGAGCAGCAGCAGCAGCAGCAGGAGCAGCAGCAGCAGCAGCAAGACCAGGATCAGCAGCAGCAGAGTAAGCACCAGCAGCAGGGTCAGCAAGACCAGGAGCACGAGCAGGACCAGGAGTACGAGCAGGACAAAAGCAAGACCAGGAGCACGAGCAGACAGCAGGACGAGCAAGTCCAGGAGCACGAGCAGAACAAGCAGGACCAGCAGGACCAGCAGGACCAGGAGCAGCTTCAGCAGAGTACGCAGCAGCAGAAGCACCACGCCGCGCAGGAGCAGCTACAGCAGAAGCTCCAGCAACAGAAGAGCGAGCCCAAGCAGCAGAAGCCCCAGCAAGAAGATGAGTCAGGGACATGGGGTGGGAGGGTGGCCCTGTCCCTCTTGCCAGGGATGGTGGCAGGTTGCTGAAGCTTTCACTTCTTCCCCATGGTTGTGGGTTGCTGGCTGGCAGGAAGGCTTGCAGGAAGGCTGGCAGGCCACCAAGGCTGGCAGGAAGGCTGGCACCAAGGCTGGCAGAAAGGCTGGCACCAAGGCTTGCAGAAGCCTGGCAGGAAGCCTGTTAGGAAGCCTGGCAGACAGACTGGCTGGCAGGGAGGCTGGAAGGCAGGCTGGCAGCAAGGCTGGTAGGGAGGCTGGAAGGCAGGCTGGCAGAAAGGCTGGCAGGGAGGCTGGAAGGCAGGCTGGCAGAAAGGCTGGCAGGGAGGCTGGAAGGCAGGCTGGCAGCCAGGCTGGCAGGGAGGCTGGAAGGCAGGCTGGCAGCAAGGCTGGTAGGGAGGCTGGAAGGCAGGCTGCCAGCAAGACTGGAAGGGAGGCTGGAAGGCAGGCTGCCAGCAAGGCTGGCAGGGAGGCTGGAAGGCAGGCTGGCAGCAAGGCTGGCAGGAGGCTGGAAGGCAGGCTGGCAGCAAGGCTGGCAGGGAAGCTGGAAGGCAGGCTGCCAGAAAGGCTGGCAGGGAGGCTGGAAGGCAGGCTGCCCAGCAAGACTGGAAGGGAGGCTGGAAGGCAGGCTGCCAGCAAGGCTGGAAGGGAGGCTGGAAGGCAGGCTGGCAGCAAGGCTGGCAGGGAGGCTGCCCAGGAGGCTGGGAGCAGGCTGGGAGGCAGGCTGGACAGGCAAGGCTGGCAGCAAGCCTTGCAGGCAGACATGCGGCAAGAACTCGAGGTATCCAGCAGCAGGTCTTTCCTCCAAATGCTGGCCACGTGCGAGCTGCTTCCCTGTATATCCGCGGGGCTTGCGCAATGCATACCCCCTGCATTTGCAATTAATGCAATGATTATCCGTTCTGCTTCCGCTGTGCATCCGCTAGGCTTCCGCTGTGCATCCGCTTCATCCACTGCGCATCCGTTCTGCATCCGTTGTTTCCATTCCGGTTGTCCGCTTGCTGAGGCCCCCTGGAAGCCTAGCGGATGCACCATCCGCTTCCATCCGCTGGGCTTCCGTTCCGCATCCGCTTTGCATCCGCCCTGCGTCCTCCCCGTGTCCATGTTATCCCCACTCCAATATGCAAATTTTTCACCCCTTTTGAGCGCGGATAACAATGGATGTAACATTTTTCTCTTCCGTTGTGTCCTTTTTGCATCCATTGGGCAGTGTGACAAGGCCTTAAGTCTTGTTGTTTAGTCAATCAATCATTTCAGTCTGCTTGTGACCTGATGGATATCAGTTACTAATACTTATTTGTGTTCTTGTAAACTGATACTTGTGTAATCAAAATAGCATCCAGCTACTTTATCTTCTATCAGTCTCTGTTTTGACTTTGTTTAAATGTTTTCAAGCACCAAGAACCTGTGAAACCAGGAAAGCCAATTTAGTATCAAGGTTCCAAGTAATATGTCCCATTCAATAAGAACTCCGAGGTAGGCAATTTTCTCAAAGAACATTTTATTGGAACATATCAATTTGGCAATTTCTTTATGGAAAACCAGCTCTAGGTTCTCACTGGTTTTACATCAATTAAAAGTCAAACTTTGTAATTTCCCCCATAGTCATTCATCACATGGTCCAAGCAGCATGAAGTCCAGATGTTAGGTGATCCCAATCTCCTGCTTTCAATGTCCTTGGTTGCCAGGGGAAAGAATTCTATTTCAGTTACAACATCCCAGCTATATCTACAACTCCCTCCCTGACCCCATCATTCCAGGGTGTGTCAGCCCTGAAACCATGAGAAGAAAACTCCCTATAGAAAATCTACCAAAGAAAAATGGCCACAGGCCTGCCAACTTCAGGGCTGACATCAAGATCTTCTCTTATGCATATGTAGCATATGTTCAAAATATAAAACAAAATATTGTTTTATAATATTTCCATTAGATAATCTTCATTTGCTTCCCTTAGTTTTATATTGTCTAGTACTGAAAGGTTTAATATTCTTCCAGCCTAAGATAGTCTCATCCACCACCATGGTTCACATGATTCTTTGTTGTCATTCATTACTTCTGAGAGTCCTGTTTTACAACTGAGAAATCTATAGCCTTGGTAGCTGTTCTATTGCTTCCTTAACCATTATTCATTATTCAAGAAGCCGATGAGCTGGCTCAGAACATTTTTCTTTCTTTCTTTCTTTCTTTCTTTCTTTCTTTCTTTCTTTCTTTCTTTCTTTCTTTCTTTCTTTCCATTCCTTCCTTCCTTTCTTTCTCAAAATCTATGTAAAAGTCAAGAAAGTAAAAATCAACATTTTTAGAATTTCCTTTCCATTCTCCATTAGATGGTAGTATCATGGTGTCTAGTCCTCTGCTTCTTCTGAATCCAATTTTTATATTTCACAATTTTCATTCCATGCATTATTGAGTTCTGTATTGCCAAAGTTTGAGCATTATCTTCATGCAAATGTCCAAGTATATATGAATGTTCTTATATTTTCTAGCCACTTGGTCAGTGCTGTACTTTCTATATTTCTTACAAACTTCTTATCACATTTTAATTGCATAATTTTGTAAATTACCCATGCAGAAATGGCAGAAGAAGAAATTTGGCTTATAAGGAGTTGGTATTTTCTTAGCACAGATGTGTAGTTTTGTGCAGTCAAAAGAAATAGAGTACTAATTTTAGTATGATTATGCACTGGAATAGTCAACATTTGGGGGGAGTGTCACTTAATTTTTTGAGACAAAAGGAAGAACTGCAGTAGAAAGGGCTATCATGTAAAGAAAGTAGAATTATATCACACATTATTGTAGTGCTTAGATTTCCCAGGCCTTTTTATGGGAGAGTATTAAACAGGGTTAAGTTTATATTACACATGCTTTGCTATTTTGTATATTTTCTTCTTCTGTGGAGCAGAAAATTATGACACTGATAATTTCATGGTATCATCAGCCCTCAAATTTGGCAATACACTGTAGTTGAAAGAGATTCAACTGTAGTGAAAGAGCTGCAAAAAGAAGGTTATATCAATAAGTGAAATAACAAAAGGCACAAAGTTAAGAGAATGTTGCAAAGTGTCTGACCAAAAGTATCTTTATTCTATTGAAACTTCTCTTTGCTTTGTCCAATCCAAAATTTAAATTCTAGGTGAATTTTTAAAAACTCATTCACAAGAAGATTCAAAAGTAGAAACTTGTAGAATGATAAGTTTGCAAGCTTTTTAAAGGAATGAAGGCATCCTTTTTAAAGGATGGAAAACACTTTAATAATTGTAGGTAATCAACGAAGTACAACCACAATGGAATATTTGGCCAATTATTAAAGCAGTCATGATTTATTCAACAACTACAATCCTTGCAGTCCTGGTTACAGACGTTAAGCAATCTCCTGGATCATTTAAGCAGATGGAGAAGAGAGTTGCATGCTAATAAGACACCACCCCATGTGGGTAACCTTTTCATTGTCAATGTCCTGTTTTAATCCATGCACATGACATACACAAAGGTTTTAAGGGCTTTATGAAAGTCCAAGCCCCTAAAGTGATTCCCATTTATACCCACTTGCAAAATCCTAGGAAGTCCAACACTGCTCCATCAAGGTACAAGGCTCTCAAGTCCAAGAGCAAAGATAAATACAAAGTCCATAGAGTCCACAGTCCAATTCCAGTTGAAGTCCAAGACAAAGGTCCAAAATCCATGAACAAATCCAAGGTTGGAACACATGATCAACAGTAGCATAATCCAGAGTTGAGAAAATCACAAACACAAGTATGAAACATGCACACTGCAAGAGAATGGGCAGCTGTTTTCAACAACCCCCAGCTCCATGCATCTGAATAAATAGGTGCTTGCCAGTGCAGTTCATCAGGAAAGACAAGACTGTGGACTGCCAAATACCCTTGCTGACCTCCATTGTGCCTGCCTCTTCTCAGTGCTGCATGTCCACAGATCTGTGGAAAAGCAAATTCCTCCTTATCTCTGCTGGCCAGCTGCAGCTGTGCACCTTCATCACATACACTTCCAGAGGGGCCTCTGAGCCCTCCAAATTCAACCACATTTCTCACTTTCTTTCTTCAGCTGACCATTTGTCTGGTCACCCCTTCAGTTTCTCCAGACACAGAGCCCTCAGCAACTTCCTTCTAGGCTCAGAATCCTCAGCAACTTCCTGATGCTCTTCTGCATCTCCCCTCCCCTTTAAATCCAAGCTGGCATCAGGGGAAGTTGTTGAGGTAATTCCCCTTTAGGAGAATGAGCACACACAGGAAGATGTAATGAGAGTGGTGAAGAATAACACACACACACAGCACACAGCTACACTGTGTGGTAAAATGTAGGCTTTTACTTCCAGTAAAACGGTTAAGCAAAGTTCAAGCAAGCAGTCCAAGTCATTCATAGTTAAAGCAATCAGTTTTCAGTCCAGGGATAATCCAATAACAAAGTCCAATATCAAAAACAGTTCAGTAACAGACTTACATCAACTATAAGCAACAATCAATACAGGAATGGCAACACTCTCCTGAAAAGGACAAAAGAACAAGCCAAGTTTCTGGCTCCATCTTATGGCTGTTTGAGGAACCACACCCAATTACAATTTTAGCATTCCCTTAAAGATACAGTATTGAAATATCTATCCTGGTTTATATATTTTCCAACCCAAATAAATGTTAGGTGTCTTACATTCCTAACATCCTCCCCTTTGGGTAAGACAATATATACAACTTTACATTCTAAGTCCATAATCCTCACAAGTCTTACACTTTACAGAGCCGTGGGCTTTTGTAAAATGATCTGCAATGTTATTTTCTGACATACAGTATTCCAGCTTAATCATCTTACTTTGCACAC
>BHFT01016494.1:0-77447 GCA_004320025.1 Laticauda laticaudata
AACATTGCTACAACTTTAAAAGCACTACAATGACATGGGATAATACCCGAAGGAAGCTGAACTGCATATATATATATACACACACATATATATATATGGGGATCTTTGGTTATTCGGGTTTTCTCCCACATAAAATTGGAAGTATTTTGGCGATGTTTCGACAAAATCTCATTCATCATTTTCAGGCTTGTGTCTTCGGCTTTGTGCTTCTCAGAGTAATGTGAGCTTGCAGCTGTTTTTTCCTTTTAACTGCCCATACACATAGATGTATGCCTATATCTATATGTATAACCGTGTATATCATAAAGAGTATCTAAGGGTCCCCAACAAGGAATCCCCCAAGTGCTCCAAGCGTGACAAACTCTGGATCCCTGGTCCCCAACAAAGGAAACCAGCTATACAGGATCTGAGGTGAATCCTTTCCTGTCAAAACCAAAGGTCCCGCTATTTAAATGGCACTTGCAGTTTCACTCGAAGAAATAATCCAAAGGCAATTGCAAGGAAATGCCTGTTTAATGACTAGCCTGCTTATCCAATGTCAGCCAGACAAGGGAGAGCTAAACTCAGGGAGAACAAAGTGGAAAGGTACTGCCTCAGTCCCCAGAAAGGGAAACCAGCAAGGAATGGCGCCTGTGATAATTAGGCACAAAGTTGAGTCAGCTGTTGAAAAGGGCGGGAAGCAGAATCACCATTGCTAATGTCTGAGCCATCTAATGAGCCACTGCTGCTGAGGCTCTAACTTGTGAGTTAAATGCTGCTGTCAGACGAAATGGCAAGGCAAAGTAAGCCGCGGCTGCGAGCACGTCTCTCCGATCGTAGAGAAGACGATCTGAAAGTTAGATAAGGTAATTGCCTGAAGCGGTAGCCTCAAGCTGCCTGCGAAGTGGTAGGCTCCGCTATTTACACAGAAACTTTTTTTTTTTTAACTAATCGAGGTAATCTAATAGAGGGACAAGCCTGAAAAAGCCAAATTAAATGGGGAAGAATTTTAAAGGCTGAAATAACCCAAGAGCAAACCTGAATCAGAAAACCGTACCAGTCAGGGAGTACACAACGTCTTACCACGAAGGTTGAACTAAAACTGGGGGACGCTGGGGAGATGTCCCGTGGAGGAGGAGAAGCATCCCGGAGTTTTAAGCCCAGCCTTTCCAGAAGAGACTGAAGTACCTCCCCACTTCTGGATGCTCTGAACAGCTCATGGGAGAACATTCATTGCTAATATAAATCAAATATTTATATTCAAGAATATAATCAAATACAAGTGTATTCTATAAATTTATTTTGTTGACTCAAATTAAACACATACACAAACACATTATTCAGATATCACTTTAATAAGTTATTATCAAAGCAAACTCTTCTGTTGATACTTTTATTCACCAAGAGAAAATAAGTGAGATTGTAACAAAAGAGAAATTAAAATATATCTTGCATTACTAAAGGCCAAATGCATTCTATTGCTGTATAATATGATCAAATAAACAATTTTTATGACAATTAATAATAATGATAATAATCAAAAAAGAATCCCCCCTCAACAATCATAAAATTTTTACTTATAACTGGATCAATGGGGGGAGGTGAATTTTGTGAGCAGTTTTAACTCTATCCTTGCCCTGCAAAATTATTGCCCTCAGTGCAAAGATTTAATCGCAACAGAAACTTAATTAGGCAATGATCTTGCCTATCAATTGATAAAAAATTGATCTAATTTACACAAACTAAGCTTATGTTTTTGCTCTTTTCCACTAGGATTTCAAAATATGAACTCTTCTCCTAAAATATTTTGTCCAATAGGCTACATAATTCGGTAACTCCACATATTATGATTATATCAACTCTCACTGGCAACATTATGGTATCTAAACAAACATGATCAAATTGACACCAACATTAGATGAGACAAATGCCAATAATGAATCTGAATCAAAAGCACAAAGAAATAATGATGACATGACTCTCCTTACTACTCCAGCTTCAAATCAAATTTTACAAAGAAATAAAGTTACTGCAGCTTTAATATTCAAATGTCATAAAAAAACAGATAACTAATTATGGCCATCAAATTATTATCTTTGCCTTATGGCAGATGTTAATTCTAAACTTCATTGGTTAGTTCCAAAAGCTAGTAGATTACATATTTTTATAAGTACCAAACTAGTTTTTCCTTGCCAGCAAATCTAGATGTATGTGAGTTCTGCATTCCTAGGTATGGGAATGATTTAAGGGTGATCATACAGTGAATTCCAGGGTTACAGGCTAAACAGGTAAATCATTCCAGAAAAAGGTAATGGCAAACCAATTCCAAGAACATTGTCAAGGAAACTGCCTGAATATCCCCATGAAACCTTCAAGAGACAAACTCTACGAAAAGAAAACTATTTTTAAAATTCTTATAATAAAATGAGAATAGTATTATAACGGGATTGTTGTAACAGAAAAGAAAGTAAAATATTTTCAATCAAATCTATAGTTATATTCTTACAATTATGAACAGATTCAATTATTCAATTGTTAACATTTTTAAGTAAACATCCTATCATTTTGCAAGATTTTTTAAAAGATATTAAGTTTTACAACAGTTTAACTATGTGCTGTAATTTCCAAAATATTTGACTTCTACCTGATTTTTATAAAAGTTATTGTTTTCTTTTTCTAAACTGATTATTGCATAGGATATATAATCATCCCAGTATAGAAATTCATTTTTTTAAACAATTTCATCTTTGAAGAAAAGCTATTCTTTTTTTTTCTGGACAATTAGTCTCTTTATGTTCCAAACATTACATTATATTTTCCCATTAATTTTTAAATCTGTGTGGCTTTAACTTAAAATAAACTGTACATCAAAAGAATGGAAAATAAACAGCCAAGAACACAATTTGATGAATAGGATTTACTTAGTTTATTTAGCTAAACAAGGTCCATTGGATCTCTTTAATAGGATGACAGTTGCACTGGGCTGGTTAATAAAACATTCAACACAGTATCTTCAGCCAATATAGAAATGCAAATCCCACCAGAAATATTTTATTCATGAAATAATAATTTCATTTACTACCAAAACCCAGTCCTTAACTCACTTTGCAAACAAACAGCACCATCTAGTGTTGTTATTTAAAAAATCAAGATAAAAAGATAGCTTTGTAATTCTTTAATTTTAAATTTCCCTCTTTTAACAATAAATCTTTGCATACACAGTCCAAAATTGAATCATTGACTTTGGAGAAAAAGACTAAACTCCAGTAAAAGTTAAAAAAGAGAACTCATGTGAAAAATTTTTTATTATAATAATAAAAATATTAATAAAAATATTTTTATTATTTTGCGATTCTTCTTTCACATGCACTAATTCATCTATTCTGACAGCTCGGTAGGACTTAGTGATACCACGAAAGGATGAAACAAATTTTTCTTTCTTGTTTTATTTTATGTAAATTGATAACGACGCTCAGGTACTCACAATTTTCAAAAATGAACATAAAAGTCAAAGTGAAGTAGTTCTTCAGATGGGCAGCTAGATTTTTAGTTTTAAAAAAATATTTATTTTTGCTGTAGCCCTTAAAACAGTTTACCTATTTGTCTATAGAGATGAATCTCACTCATGAAATCTCAATAAGACTGGAGTCAAGGTTCAGCAGAATACATTGTTTGGACAAGTTCAAAATTAAAAATTCCACTGGGAAGATTAATAATATAGTCAGATGAAAAAACTGATCAAACAGATGTCTGTATTTCAAAGAATATTATCAAGAAAGCACTTCTCCTTATTACTTACTTTTTGTAATTTTTCCTTGTCTATACAAACCTGCAAGGAATTCTCAAATTATTTGGCATATACAGGGGGTCCACAGGTGGCAATTGGGACCAGAATTTCCAATACTAAGTGATGAGGTCATAAAGTGTGATGTCAGGTAACTGCATTGCTTAATTTTGCTGATTTTACTTTAAAACATGGGTATCAAACTCAATCACGTCACGTGACATTTTTTTGTCTTTGTGGACCGGAGTGGGTGTGGCCTATACATGATGCATCGGCCCACGGCCACCAGTTTGACACCCCTGCTTTAATATGTTCCAAAGCAGAGGAACTACTTTTCACTTTTTCCTTGACCTTTACTCACCCTCCACTTTCTCTATTCAACCAGTCTTTATAAAACAAAAGCAAAACCACAAAACAAAATTAATCAATTTGATGGGTAGATTTTGCCACTTCTGAGTTTTTAGTGGACCAAATTTCCCATTAGCCTTGGCTGGGTTAAAATATAATGCTATATGAAGCAATAGCTATTACACTTATATACTGCTCCATACTGCTTTGCAGAATTCCCTGACCAGTTTATGGAATCAGCACATTGCCCCCAACAATCTAGGTCCTCATTTTACTGACCCTGGAAGGATGGAAGACTGATTCGACCTCAAGCCCCAGCAGGATCGAAGTCCTGGCTGTGGGCAGAGTTTGCCTGCAATGCTACATTCTAACCACTGTGCCACCAGGCACTGTATTATGGTATGTTCATGATATATGAACTCAGCTTTTGCAGTTTGAAAGCCATTGTTTATGTTTTATTCTAAAAGGAGCAGTGAAATCATTTCATTTATTCAACAAGTCATAGTTAAAATAGATGACAGAATGATATATGATCCAAGACCCTGAAATGTTCATATAATCTCAAAGAAATTTACAGCTTTGGAACATTTTAAAGCAGGGGTGTCATACTAGTGACCTATGGGCTGGATATCATTTGGATGAGTGCAGTATGACTTAACAAACTTCACTTTCTTTTTTAAATTTTCAAATGTTTCCTCAATAACTCAGCAGCTTGACATAGACCAAGAATCTGAACTGTCTTTCAGGAATCTTGATTAAAACAGCGATAACCTCAGAGGTTAATTATTAATTAAGACTGTTAAATTGTCATTGATATTCCTTATGAGAACGCTTCATCATGATGAGTTTTAGACATGACTGTTTTCTGTTGTAAGTACACTGAAAAAGAAGAAATTAAACATTTTCTTGTGCAAAATAATAGAGTTTCCAGGAATTTGAATATACCACTGAATTTCAGCTAGTTATCTTTATTGGCTCAATTTCTCCTAAGCTGATTAGACTGTTCAGCCCAACCCTCTGCTTAATTTAAATTGCAGCATCTCCTACAGTTGGCTGTCCATTTAAAAATATCGTGTGTACAGGAACCACCATCTCTAGATAATTGGTCCACCTGTCCAACTGCTTTCACTGTCAAAATTTTCCAACCTTTAACTGAAATTTGTTTTCTCTGTATTTAAATCCATTATTCCTTCATGTACTCCATTTTTGAGTGAGAAGATAAAGAATTCTTGCAAGTATTTGAAACGTTCTGTGGTTTGCCAGCTAGATCTGTATCCACTTAATTGTAATGCAATCTGTCCCTTAACTAGCTTGCCTATCAGTATGTTAAAGAGAGTTTTATCAAATTCTTTGTTGAGATCCATAGAGAAGGACATGTAACTCGAGGATGAATTATTGAGTTCTTTGTGTTCTCCAAACTTCCTGCATACTATATGTTGTATTACCAGGCTAAGAGCATCAGTGCACGGTAGAGTGGAGTTTTGCTGACTGTTTATATGTACACATCATGTACAAAAAAATGTTTTGGGCTTGGTAAGAAAGAAAACATTAGGAAGAAATTCAGCTGGTTGTTTCCCAATTTCTGAGAAGGAAAAATGAAAACACGATGCTTTCAAGATTGATGTCAAAGTACACCAAGGCCACATCAAGAAAAAAATGCCACAGATTTGATTGCAACTATAGATATCGATGTATTCCATAGTAATAGAGTTTGGAACATCTGGTTGCATTTTCCCTTAGCCTCTCATATTCCCAATGTACTATCAACTAATTTGAGGTAATGAATTGTCTGCAAGAAAACAACCAAGCTCAGAAAATATCAAGGACTGCTCATTTCAACCCTGTATTAACAAATATACTCCTCTATTGAGTCTGATGTGTCTTATCCTTTGTCTGGTAACAAAGAAAATAGGTAATACGTGCCTCCTGACATAAGAAAAGGAAGCACAGTAGTCTTGACAAATGACAGGCCACTTAATGAAGGTTCAAAATGTACTTTATATGTTTCTGTTTCAAAGTTACAACAGCTGAAGTACCATCACATCATTCACCCTTAGGACAGACCACAGAGAGGCTGGAGCATACTCTCCCTATCGCTCTTCCTCTTATCCTGCCCTTCAGCACATGGGCCTGCTCCCCATGCCTCCCTTGCAGAAATGGTGGCTGCTTTCAGAGCTTTCTGCGCCCATCAGCTCACCACTGATCATCGGGTCATTGGGAGACTGCAACGCTCTCCTACCTTTGGATAGGCATGGCAGCCCTTGCATAAAAGACAACTTCAGGATGAGCTTCCTAAAAACCTTTCCTTGCTTAATTCCCCCCCCCCCTTCCCCCCAGAAAGCCACATTAGTTAAATAAACAGAATAAAAAAACCTGGGAAGGACAGATTTGTTGATTCTCATTCTCTCTCTCTCTCTCTCCCCCTCCCTCCCTCCCTCCCTCCCTCCTTCTCTCTCTCTCTCTCTCTCTCTCACACACACACAAGATCACTATAATTAGGTACTAAAACTAAAATCTCCTTCTGTTCTCCAACCTGTATCCTTTTTACCTTTGACTCCAGGCTGAAAAATAGAGGAACAAAGTGAACAAAAGACTAAAATCTGAAAGTCATCTCCAAAGGTTGTGCAAAAAATGGAGGAGCCTGGGTCTTTGCAAGCTTTAATTGTCTGTCTGACTATCTGGGCTCTACAGGCATACTAAATGAAGCCTTATTTGAGATATTAAGACCTGCCTGCAAACATTTATGCTTACATGGGCTACTTTTAAAGAACACCCAAAAGCTTTAGCAGATGTAAAAGGCAGTAGCTTTTATCTTCACGGGTACTTGCTGATAGGCACGTATTATGTTTCAGGTGCTGTGCATCAGCTTCTTATAAGTTTATACATTTCTGGGTTGAATTTAAAGTACTGGTACTTTAACTTGTAGAGCTCTTTATAGCTTTGCATTAAGTTATGTACAGGACTATATCCTACTGGTTCCCAAGTATATCCAACCATTTCCAACTGCTTGTCCCCATTTTCAGGAAGTTAGGACAGTTGTTTCAGCATGAAAAACATTTTTATATGATGGCACTCGCTCTATGGAATGGCCTCCCATCAGAAATTCATGGGTCTCCAACATTATCTGTCTTATAGAAAATGTTCAAAAGAAAGTTTTTCTGAAGAGCTTTGGGAACCTGACACCAGGTCTTTTTAGTGTATTCATCTTGCATATTCCTTAATGTTACTACATTTTTTTCTGTTACTATGAGACACCAAAAGATAGACAGGCAGAATAAAAACTTAATGCATAAATGCATACATACCTAAATAACCAATCAGTTGTGCTTAATATGTTATTTTTGTCTGCAATAAAGTTTCTAATGTAGACAATTTATATCTGGGAGTCTTCTGCCAAGAGATAAGAGATAAATGAATGGAGACCTCTGATTTACTCCAAGCTCTTGTGTGAAGTCTCATAGAACTGTCCATTCATTTTCACCTTCTCTTCTTAGACTATTACTGGAAGCAAAGCTTTTGTTTCTCAGACTCTCTGACTACCCAAGTACAAACTCCTAAATAGAAGGAAATTATGTTAGAGATTCTCCATATCACAGCTCAATATAAACAGTTAATTTTTTTCAACCATTTGTTGTGGCAAGACTTCATTGTAGAATACAACTCAATCAAAATGTGAACCAACAAAGTACTTAATAAATAAGACTATCTTTCAATGCCTCAACCAGATAGAATGTTAGACTGTTAAGAAGTCCTTACTTCAGGTAATGCAAATGAAAATAAGATACTGAATGAAAGCCTCATTAGAATCTACAAGATTTTAAATAGACTACAATATGGCTCCTAAGTCAGATATTTTATACCATAGTGTTAATCATTTTTGCATACTCTCTGCATGTCTTTCCTCAATTGTTATAAAAATTAGCATCTTCCTCTTCTCAAGCCAGAATAACAGAACTTTTTCCATTGTAGTTATGCCATATCACAAACATGAAAAGCAATTTGGCTCACACACTAATTCCAGACCCTAAAATAGCATATCCAATGAGGAGACACCAAAACCATACATGTACATCCCTGGTTGAAAGAGGCTTCTTAAAAATGGCTTTGCTTTAGCCATCTCAGCTTTTCTTTCCTTGGTATATGAAATGTATCTGTACAAAAAAGTTATAGAAAGAGCAGCAATAGTAGTTTCTATAACTGTAAATGTATTTCAATTCCTGTTTCACCAAAACATTTCAATATACTTTTATTTCCTTTTTTAAAACTAAAAGTATATACTTAAAAAGTACACCAGAGCATCTTAGCAGAACATTATACCATCAATTACTTTTTAGAATTTAAAAAGTGGACTTTGTTTGCAGCAAAACACATTATCTATTTGCAGGGGAGGTCTGAACACAGAATAACAAAGTTAGAAAGGACCTTGGAGGTTTTCTAGTTCAACCCCCTACTTGAGAATGAGCCCCTATACCAGTGATGGCTAACCTTTTTGGCCTCCTGTGGTAAAATTTGTGCTAGTGAACACACACTCGCATACCGGATTGCAATGTGCACCCCACTCCCCATGCCTCCTGCACATGTGCACACAATCCCCCCCGCCACCCACTTACCTGCACTGCATCTCACAGCTGATTTTTCCCCTGATTGGTTTGAGGCCTTTTTCGGCCTCCCAGAAGCTTGGAAAAAACCTTTGCAAGGCTTTTCAGGATGAATTAATTATAGGCTCACTTTGTCACTTCCGATATTACAAGAAGTGATGAAACGGGCCGATAATTCAGCCTAAAAAGCCTCTGGGAGGCCAAAAAAGGCCTCAAACCAACCCCCCCAAAAAAACAGTTGTGAGGCGCATGCATGTGCAGTGAGGTAAGTTTGCCTGCAGCTTGTGTGCCAGCACAAATGGCTCTGCGTGCCACTTGTGGCACGCATGCCAAAGGTTTGCTATCATAGCCCTATATCGTTTTGGAAAAATAGCTGTCCAGTCTCTTCTTAAAGTCTGCAGTAATGGGACACTGACAATCTCTGAAGGCAAGCCACACTAGTTAATTGTTCTCATTCTTAGTAAATTTCTCCTAAGTTTTAGGTTGCTTCTCTCCTTCTTTAGCTTCCACCCATTGTTTCTCGTACTTTGAAAAATAGATCGACCCCCTCTTCTTTGTGGCAGCCACTCAAATATTAAAACATTGCTATCATGTCTTCCCTAGTCCTTCTTTTTGCTAGATTAGACATATCCAATTCTTGCAACCATTCTTCATATGTTTTAATCTCAATTTCCCTACTTCTTTGGTACACAGATATTCTGACATATATGGCCTTTTAAAGTTATAATATAATTTCAATATGGCTGCTAAAAGCAAAATTTATATTTCCTATATCTTAGGAATAGGTAGGACATTGACTACAGTAACAGGTGAGTCATTTCTGCAGGTCTAGTTTTATAGCTCAAGAATAAAACATTTTTTTTGCAAACAATGCACTAACTACACATTACCTAGGGCTACAAATCTTGGCTACAAAAATGTAGACTATTGGTAGACAGCAACAAAGAATTAAAATGTAATGAGTTACACTTAGAAAGCTTGACAAACCATTGCAAATCTATGTGTGTGAGAGAGAGAGAGAGGGAGAGAGGGGGGGGAGGGAGAAAGAGAGAGAATGCTTCTTAAAATGTCTGGCTTCTGAAAATCAGGAATACCGGATTTTTGGGGAAAGGGAAAGTGAAGAAGGATAAGAATGCTCTTATCAGAGTAATTCTGGCTGTTCATCGTGCTTTTAAGATTACTTAGATAACTTTTTTCTCCCAACATAATTACATACTGCAATTCCATATTTGACCACAAGATAGAGCTAACTATCCAGAAAATTTGTTAAACTTTCCTGCTGCTTAAAACTGACACTTTTAAAATGTGCTTAACAATAAACTTCACTCACAGTTGTATAATACCTTCAGTAAAACAATCCTGATAATCCTGTCAGTATCAACCTGTTAACATGTTTCTCAAAAGTCTAAAAAGATGAAGCAAAATAGCATCAATAAAACTCTTATGTTTATTGTTTCTTCAACACAGAATTTAAGAATTTACAATAAAACTTCCATAGAGGGTCTTAATTATACATGTAGCCAAATACAGATAGTCCTCAACATACAACATTCAGTTAGTGGCCGTTTGAAGTTACAAAGGCACTGAAAAAATGACTTAACTGTTTGTCACACTTACGACAGTTGCAGCTTGGCAACTGGCACATAATTACGACAGTTGCAGTCATTGATCACTTCTTGCCACTTTTCTCATGAGAAAAGTCAAAGGAGAAGCCATATTCCATTAACAACCATGTTACTAACTCGACAACTGCAGTTATTCATTTAATAATAAGTCAGTACGTCAAGTAAGTTAAATAAGGCACATAAAATGGTGGAAAACTCACTTAACACTTGTCATAGCAGTGGAAATTTTGGACTCAATTTTATTCGTATGTCAAGGACTATCCGCATATCCTCTTTCATGCTTGTTTTTGTTTTGTAAAATCAACATGGCTATTAAGTCTTATGATGTTCTTGTAAGTACAATCAGAGATTACCTAAACTGTCTTACTGAGGACCATTTGTGATTTATAATTCAAATGGTTAATTATATTACATAGAAATTGGATTGACTGTTTTCCAGTATGTAATCATCTCAAATAAATGACTTGTTGGAATCCTTATTGTAACCTTCACATCTTGCTAGCTGTAGTAGCAAATCTAAAAAACAGGTATGAGACATACTATACTATGTTAAACTATGTGACAATAATTGGTAAAGACTGTTGGTATAAATATTTAACCCACTTTGAACAAAGTGAATCGTAAATTAAGACAGGAAAACATGTTACATTGTTCTATGTAAATGGCTCTTGCAGTAAGTGCACAAAAAAAGTAATAGATAACAAAAAATTAACATCAGAGCTTTATCTCTGCTAGGAGGAAATTTCAACCAAGCATAGTGGCAGAAGATCTGAATTAAGAAAAGTATAAAATATGTAATCCTTTCACCTGTACAAACTAGGCACTGATAAATTTCAGAGTTCTCTTGAATTTGATTAATTTTTTATCTGGGCTACAATAGTAATTACTAAAATAACTTTCTAAAACCAAAGACAGGATAATACCCAAAATTAAAAGTATAAAAACAACCATTCCAGATTATGCCAAGGCCTACAGGAAGCCCATAAACAGCTCTTGAGTCTGACCCCTTCTCTGTTTGTATGCCCACGCAACAATAAATTTCATTCTGTAGTAGCCACTGGTATCTTTGTCCTCTGTAGTAACACCCCAATTGATGATAAGTAAATTATGCAATAGTAATTCTAGAGGTACATTCCAAATAAAGCAGCCCTTTCTATAATCTGATTGAAATATCTTTGTCTGGCTTGCTCAAATGACTTGGAGTTCTAAGATTACAAGAACAACTCTGCATTAATTACTATTCATTTTCTGACCACCATCAAATGTTATTTGCTCATTCCTCTTCTCGTTCTTTTTTTATGATGTTTCAAATATTGTATAACATTTTATATATAGCTCTATATAATTGTGACTGCCTTTGTTTATTGTACCACATTCATGATTTGTATTGCAAGTCACAATCATATTTCAGAAATCCAACTTTAGAGTTTTCTTAATATTTTTGGATATTAACAAAAATATCTACAGTTATTCACAACTTATGTTTCAGAATATTGTAGAAACAATCCGGAAAAGCTACTTGTATTTTAAATGATTACTTGTATTATTTAAAATTATATTTTGCTTAGACCTAAGACTTTGGTATTGGCTGCATGCTTAAAATTACATTTGGAACTGACAAATGAATTATTTTGCAATGCATCTTGTAATGGAGTTGCAATCTTGAAAAAATGGACATTCCATAAAACACTGTTGCTTCACTCTCCTAAATGTACAGGTGAAACTCAAAAAATTAGAGCTGTAAGCCATAATCATCTCAATTATGACAAATCATGGCTTGAACTATCTTGCTTTGCATGTAATGAGTCTATCTCATATATTAGTTTCACCTTTTAAGTTGCATTACTTAAATAAATGAACTTTTGCACGATATTCTAATTTTTTGAGTTTCACCTGTAGAAGTGGAAAACATTCCTTGCCACTTTTCAGCCTCAATGTTGTATCAGTCTCTTCATTTGAGAAATAGGAAGTTTAACTGAACACTTGGCTTATGGAAACTGAATGATTTCCAGTAACTATGGAGACAAATGTTTAGTTAAACAAAATTATTGAATACTTGATGAAATAGCTTTTATTTAATTCTATAAATTGATGTGTTAATTTAAATATAAATTAACTCCATTATCTAATAAATAAGATTCTTATTTATTATTAGATTTTTGAAAGCTACACTTAATTATACAATTAAGAATAATTCTGCTCAATATTGTATTGAAAAGAATCAAGCAAAACTTGAGGAAGAGACCATTATACAAGCTAGGTTCACTCCTTATGTTCCGAAATGATAATTATTTTCCTAAAATAATAAGGATAGAAAAGTGGGTAGTTGGTTCAAACACAATGCTGAGTATTTATGTAATTATACACTCATTATTAATAATAGTGTACATGAACAAATGTTTAAGAAATCATAGGGTTGTATTTATATTTGTATGAGGAAACTTCTGATCTTAGGCAAAAATAGATCTACAATAAAATTCAATAAATAATTTAATTAATTTAGTTATTATTTTTGTGTTTCTATCATACGTAAAACAATCAAATGTTAATTAGAGTGCAGAAGAATAATGCTATAAGTGAAGTCCACTATAAAAAATATTTCATGAATTGTCTCTAAAAATGCCATAGATGAATTAACTCACAAAATCTGTGTCAAGTTTTTCCATTTCTTGCTTGTAGCTCTTCATTCTACTGCTGTACATGGCTCGGCTCTGTGGGGGGATTTCACGCACTTCAAGTTCCATTTGTTCCAACTGATGTTTTAAAATTACGAAGAAAAAAAGAAATGAAAAAGTAAGATGCTATAATTGGATTTGAATGTGAAAAATAAATTATTCAAGGAATAAGAATTTTTAAATATAACTTGAACAATTATACACATAATCATACCAAGCTATGAATTTAAAATCATAAAATCACACAACAGCTAAAAGCAAAGCACATCACGGTTTAGTTTGATATACGAACCAAATCACTAACAAATCTACACAAATAGGCATAAACATTCTTTAAAAAAAATGAATCTATCAGATTATAAAACACAAGCATTATTACTAGCTGCAAGATATTCTATGGCATCCATATGCATTCATAGCAATAACCTTTCATAACAACAAACACAGGTTTATCACTGTTTATGAAATGGTTTCTCAACATCTATAATGTAACAGACCAATTAGTGTCCCAATTAGTTCCAAATGAATTTATCAAAATCATATTTGCTGACAAATTCAAGTTCTGTCACTGATTGAAGAACCTGTCTCAATCTTTTTGTTTTTCAAGCAGGTTAACTCTGTGGTCAGTATGGACTTGTTCTGGTAAACCATGGGTATATTCTTCCTCTGGTTTCTACTTTATCCATTTTGAGAATTCATCCAGTTTCTTGGCCAAGCAAGTGATCATTTTATCTTGTAAATGGACATTTTAACATGCAGTCAGTGTTGTATGTTAACAGATATCGAGTACATATTATGGATGTAATGAATGACTTTCTATGCATCACTATCTTATTAGTTTTTCTAACCATATCATCTGAGGGATTGTGTTAATTCCACCTGTGAGCCCTCAGAAAAATGTACTTGCTTAATTAGCTCTACAATGGTCTCACAGACATACAGTTCAAGATTTGCTGTCAAATTAACATCTGAAATTTGTTTAATTATAACCATTCATAAAATCAAAAACTAAAAACAGCTAAGTTGTTATTTAACCAAAAATTCAAAGAATTGATAAAAACTAATATATTTAACTTTTAAACTAATGTCTCCATTTTGTAGATTAACTTACAGAACAGAATTTCAGGCTTATAATGGTTAATGATTTTATTATAGTTAACATTATCCATCCTGTATTGAAATGATATAAGTGTGGCTACAAAGAAACACATATTTGCTTTATGGTATAAGAAATTCAGATAAATAAAATATTTCATTCAAAAAATATTTGCTCCAAATTGTCTGAGTTGGTAATTCCTTAATTGGGATATTGTGGAATTCAAGAAACTATAATTCACATAAACAATCAAAATGGTAAACAAAAGTCTATTCAAAAAACTACCAAAAACACTCCCAACAGCGAAAGGGCAAGCCACTTGTATATACACAATGAGCAAACCCCACTCCCTTCTAGCACTGCGGATGCTACTTCCTTGGATAATGAAATGTCTGGAAGAAAACAATCAAGCTCAGAGAGAACCAAGGACACCATGTATTTCTTCAGTTCTCTGATTATTTAAATAACATTTTATCAGATCTTTACTCTTATAAACCCTTTTTGTTTTATGATTGTTACTTTTGTATATTTTATTGTTGTTTCACATGTAAAAATAAATGTTAAGTTTGTAATAGTTAAGAACTGTTTATTTCTTTTATTTTATTTATCAAATTTATATGTTCTTTTCTTATGATTAATAGTCAAAATGTGTCCATTATCCTAATATGTAGTTAACAAGGAATCTCTTATATTGACTAACCACAGTTGTACATAATGCTAAGTCAGGACTTTAAAACTATGATATATTAGTAACATGGTTCATGTGTAAAGCTAAATTATATTGAGTAGAATGTCATATCACAGTAAGCTAAATAATTTCAGAATTTATAGCTATGCATAACATTGCTCCTGCTATGGATAACATTTTCTATTTAGCTGGACTCAAGCAGAGGTTTTGCTAAAAAGCTTAAAGAGCAGAGACACAAACTAGAACAGGACTGTCAAACTCCAGGCCCATGGGTCAGATGCATCACACACTGGACCTGCCCACGCCCAGTTTAGTGAAAAGGAAAAAAGTCCTGGTACATCATATGACGCCTTCATGAACACGTGAGTTTGACACCCCTGAACTAGAAAAATAAATTTAAAAAAGCTGAGCAAGTTACATGGCAACTGTAGGGTGTGTATGTGAGAAAGTGCTGAAATACCCCTGCAGTTGGTCAGAAGGGCAAATGACTACAGAGTGCTGCAATCACCATAATTTTGAAGCCGGGTCATAAGTAGCTTTTGGGGACTTTCATATAACTTTGAATAGTTGTTAAGTAACAAGTTGTAAGATAGCAACTACTTATATATGAAGCTGTGAATCTATATTTTGGCTTCCTATAGGGCAGTGGTTCCCAAAGTGGGTAGTACCACCCCTTGGGAGGCAGTGGGATGCCTTAGGGGGGGAAAAGAGGCAGCAGAGGGTGTTTGAGGTGCCAGCCCCGCAGGCTCACCGACTGCTGGTCACGCAGCCCATTAACTGTTTCATCGCTCTGTAGCCGGCGCCTCAAATACGGAAACTGCACACGGTGAGCCTTGCCAAGTCGGGGGGGGGGGAGAGAGTGGGATGTGGAGGAAAGGGGGTGCCTTAGCTTGCGGGCTGCCCTCTCTGGTGGAAGCAGCAGAGGTGTGCCAGAAAAGCCAGAAAGGCCTGCCAAGGGTGCACAGTGGGAAAGCAGTGGGTGGTCTGGCGTTAGGCCCCCTTTTCCCGAAGTGAAAAGGGAGTGCGTGCGCAATACAGCAGCCTCTTCTCTCCAGCCAGCGGGCTTGGCATTCAGGATCAGTGGGGGCACTGTGGCTTCCAAGGCACGTGGTTCAGTTCTGGTTTCGGGCTTTCATGGCTTCCCGACTCTAGAAGCAAGCCTCCCATCTGCCAGCCCGGTTCTTTCACTGAGCCCTGTACTTTTGCTGCTTGCTGTTCAAGTCGATTCTATTTGTCCACTTCTGCGGTCTGGGCTATCTCCACCGCCTTCCTCCTACCTGGGAGGATGTAAGATGGGCGAATGCTTACCCAAAGTGAGTCCCTGAGCATGGTGCCAGAGTACCTCCCTTCTTGGCCGATGGAATGGACCTTGGTTTGAAGGAAAGAGAGTTGAAATTCAGCCACATCACTGCAGGAGGTTGGCATTGCAAAATTGGAAATGCCAAAGAAATGAACTGGGCAGGGGACTGAGAAGGGCAGAAGAGGCAGCTGCAATTAAGGACGCAGGAAGATCTTAGCCATGGTTTATGTGACTAAGCTCGGAATACAAACAGCATGCCAAATCTTTATCTCAGATGGCTGGTTGTATATATTTCAGCCGTGCTTCTCAATCCTTGGGAACTTATGTGGACTTCAATCCCAACTCTGGCTTTTGTCTACCTTTACCAAATGGGCGCTGTCGCATTGTTTCTTCTGTTGTCTATCTGTCTCAGCCGTCCATTCATCGTCATTACACATACAAACACACACAGACAACACATATACTTATCCAAAAGGTCGCCTGTTGCCTGCCTTCCTGTCTACCAGACTACCTGCCTGCTTCTGGTCTACTCTTACCTACCTACAATATAAATCCATTCAATCTAATCTATCTATTCTGTTGTCTGTCTTCCTGTCTGTCTGTCTCTGTCTGTCTGTCTGTCTGTCGTGCCGTCCGTCGTCCGTCCCCGCGTCCATTCATTATCCACCTACCATCCATCATCCGCATCCAAAAGGTCTGTCTGTTGCTACTTCCTGCTACCAACTACCTGCGCTTGTTCTTTCTGTCTACCTACCTACCTACCTCTACCAATATAGATCGATCAATCTATCTCTTTATTACTATCTTCTACTATTCTATCTATCTATCTGATCTACTTATCACCAATTGAAGCCAATCTAACCTACCTACCTACCTTCTAATAATTCATCAACAGATCTGCTTCCTGCCTACCTATCTATAAATATACTACTGTCTCTCTCTCTGCCTCTCTTTCTCACTCTCATCCTCCATCCATCCATCATCATCCATCCATCACCTGTTTTGAATGCGAGCGCGCAGGCACATTGGGAATGTTAGAGCAAAGCTAAGTCTGGGAGGAGAGGAGGAGGGGGGGGGGAACCTTGATGCATTCAGATTGAAATGAAAGGCTAGTTTAGACTCAAGGCTCTTTCCACCACTGAAACATCTTTGCCAGCACAATTGAAACATTCTTGGCCTCTATTAAAGGTTTGTGGATGAACATTGGTCAACGACTTATCAAGGAAAGCTCTCACATTTTTTTGAGGCTTTAATAGGAATCCATGGACCAGTAATCTCATCCTAAAATTCTTTTCCCATGTATTCAGTGCCAATTACTGAAGAAGGAAACAAAATGTCCTGGTAAACTTACAAAACCATACAACACAACCAACCCCGTTCTAACCCTCCTGGAGCAGGTGATTGGACTAGAATTAGATATATCATTTATCTTCTTTCTCTCCTCCTTCTTTTATTTCCTTTTCGTTTTTCTGACCTTCTCCATCCCCTTCTCTCTTGTCTGTTTCTTTCTTCTTCTCTCTTCTCTCCTCTCTCTTTTTTCTCTCTTTCTTCTCTCTAACAGGCCTCACCCGATTAGTTGACTTGCTGGGCAGGTCTCACTGCAGTGGATATGGGGTGGACCTGCGGACGGACTTAGAACGCAGCAAAGTGCGGCTGTTTGAAAAGTAGAGTGCAACAGCAGAGGTTGGTAATCTTTTGCCGCAAAGAATCACTAAAGCTTGGTTGTGCACAAGAAGAGGACGCACATTCAATGCAATTCAGGCAACATAAAGAAGTAATCGCAAATAAAACAAATCAACAAGAATCGGCAAAGCATCTCTGATTAGATTTTATTCACTACTAGAATCTAATCAGAGATGCTTTGCCGATTCTAGTCCAATAACCTGCTCTAGCAGGGTTAAAAAGGAGTGTGTATGTATGTGTGTGCATGGCTGTCAAAACTCCAAAAACAGGTCAAGTATCTCTGGGGAGGCAGTCATAAATTAGAACACTTGCTAAACAACCGGCCATTAAGTGAGGACCACTTGTATTTGGTTTGCCAGTCTCGTGGCTATACCCACCCAGTCACATGACCACTAAATCACACCAACCTGGTCATGTGATGAGCAAGACGTCAGCCAGGTGACCAGCAAGCCACGCCAGCCAGGCATGTGACCAGCAAGCCACACCCACCCAGTCACATGACCACCAAGCCATGCCCACCTAGTCATGTGACCAGCAAGCCACACCCTCAAATTAGGCCATGCCCACAGAAATTTGAATCCCACCCCAGGATAGGGGGCACCAAGGATGAGTTTGTAGCACCAAAGGGGCGGTGTGCCTGAAAAAGTTTGGGAACCACTGCTATAGGGCTTTTACCATACATACTGTGCCATAAGAATAAATGCTATGCCAATAATGGAGGCTCTTCAGAAGGATCTCTTACAAAAGAGAAGGATCTCTTACAAATTATGCTGCTAGATGTTGCATCTCTCTGAAGTGCAATATGAAGACAATTACCAAGCATAGCTTTAAATTTTAATTAATGCCAACCACAAGTGGCTTCGTAATCACACTTAAATCTAAAAAAAACACTTTAATAAATGAGTCATGTAATGTAGAGCAAAGAAAGCAGCATGTATATTTACATTAACAAGATGGAGGGGTTTGTCTTGTTATACAATTCTCTTCAATTTGTCTGCTATAATGTAATGCAACCTTTTTGTTTTTCATTTATATAATAAAGCCATGCTAATGCTTACTTCTAAATTATAAACAAACTTTATTAATCTAAAACTGCATTAAAGTTTGATTTTCAGCGAGGAAATGATGAACTGATGTCTGAAGACTGGAATACATTATAACTGAAAATGGCAACTAGATAGTAGATCTGAACTGCCAAAATCCTTCCAGAAAAAGATGAGATTCTGAGATTGTCCATAAGTGCTCTGGACAGCTGGTTTTTATGAGTTATTTGCAATCAGTTTCCAAGCAGATGAAATTTGCAAAAGATTGCTGAGCTCATAATCGTCAATGTAGCCTTTATGGACTCAAAGTTTGATTGAACCTCACTTCTTAATCACTTCATCTTACTTTTTCATTGTTTTTTAAAGATTGGCAACCTTTACATCTGCAAGTTTTATTATGTTCACTGGGTGATTTTTTTTCTTCAATCCTTTAAGAAAAAAATATTGAGTGTAAGGTTTGGTAGAATAAAAAAAATTGATTATACAGCAAAAGAGTGATTAAAATGTTGATCTTAGAAAGTTTTAAATGTATTAAGTGTTCGTATGGACTTGAATTAACACTTTGAAATTGATTATAATAATCCTTCCTGTGAGAAACTTTATTTACAACTCTAATAAATAAAAATATGAAAATATGTCTTTGAAGGTTGTTCACTAGAGGGCACCAGAAGGAAATTAATAGTCAATGGATATGTTGAGGGAGGGAGTGAAGGAGGGATCACTGCTTCACATGCAGCACTAGTTGCCAGTTTGCTTCTGGATGAAAGTCAAAGTTATAGTGATTAGCTATAAAGCCCTAAATTGTACAGGGCCTAGTTTCCTAAAGTCTCATATGTTTCCTATAACATTTGCCTGTCCGATTGGATCCTGAAGAGCTGGCATGTTCTGAGTTCCTTGGATTAAACAATATTATCTCTCAGGATCCCAGAATCTACCTTCTCTGTAATTGTCTCTGTCCTTGAGATCTGGATGGTCCTCACTCTGCTGGTGTTGGTGAATCACATATACCGTTTTTCAATTGGGCCTTCAGCAAGGAAGAATGAGACCCCTCACTTTATTGCCATCTTATATTTTTACTTTTTATGTTTCCTGATTTTTATTATAATTTGACTGCTACAAGCCAAAGTCAGCAAGAGTCAGGCAGCATATAAGTTTAATAAATGATTATATACATAAAAAAAAAATACAAAATCACAACTGCCAGGTTTTTAACTGTGTTAGCCGTCAGTTCTCACCAAGAACCTAGGATATCGCAATGTATCTGCATAGTACATGGGAGGATCCAAGCAGTGTGGCCTTTTGTAATTGACAGATGGAAATAGTGCTAATGTGCACATTTTCTAAGTGCCATCTATGGATTTTTGGCATGGCACATAGTGTCCCAATAACGACAGAGATCATCAGAGCTGGAATAAGCCATAATATTTTAATTTTGATTTTCAAATTTTGATAGTTTGTGATACCAATGATAAGTGGAAGGACAGGGTGTTGGCAATCATGAGTTTTAAAAGACTATAAAAACTGTAGACCTCTGGTTAAATTAAACAGCTGACAAAAAATAACCGCGATTTCATTAATGAATTACCATGTACAAGTTTATATCAGAATATAGATCTATTTGGTACAAGAACTATGTGCTATAATGGTTTATATTTTACATTTCTAGCAAGGGGCAAAGTTCTAAGTTCAATTCATATATTCAGTTTAATAGAAATGAAAGAATGATACCAACATAGAAAACCAAGCTGAGCACCCAGGAAAAGTTAACAGATGGTGGCATACAGAACGTGCATAATGAAGAAAATGAAAATTAACAGAGAAATAAATGCTGACAGACTTATGATATAGTTGATAAAAGGGTAGGCACACATTAAAAGAACATGCATGAAGAGAAAAGAAGTAGAAATATTGAATACAGAATTTATGGAAAATGAAATAAGGGATAGTGAAAAGATAATAGTTGTACCAATAAAGAAGAATATTGAAATGAGGGATCCTTGGTGCTCTCTGAGCTTGGATGTATTTATGCAGACTTTTGATTACCCAAACTAGACATCATCAGTGCTATCACTGATATAGTATATCATTATATCACAGCATGCCAATGTGACGCCATGAGTTTGACAGTCCTGTTCTACAGCATATACTAAGATATAGATAGGTAGGTAGGTAGGTAGGTAGGTAGGTAGATAGATAGATAGATAGATAGATAGATAGATAGATAGATAGATAGATAGATAGATAGATAATTACCCTATTGGGGAGAAGGCAGCATATACATTTAATATTAAAATAAATTTTGTTTGTCATAGCAGACAACCAGATGCCTTTCAGCTGTTCAAACAAGGAGTGCTAGATTTACTTTTTTTTCTCAATGAGAAAAAGTACGAAGTATTTGGAAACGTACTGCCCCCAACCAAAAGGTAAACCTGAGTTTTCAAGACTGATAGCTCTTCATTATTCTGTTGTGCATTAATTTAGCCAATCCCTTTTTAAGCCACCCCCATAGCTTGTACTAATTTACTTACATAAGAAATTTATACAACTCCACTACCACTTCAAGCAAATAATTGTAATATAAACCAATAAATACAATTAAAAACAGACATAATGAACACAGTACAGACCCATTATATAGTATACAGGAAAGCACATATCTTTGCTTTTATTTTCTTCTATTTTTATAAATTCTTCCACTTAAACGATAGCCCTTATATTACATTTCTACAGCATCTTGAATATTATCTACAGGTTCATTTGTATTGGACTCTGCTAACAAGGAAAAGCCAGGTTTTTACAGCCTTCCAGAAGTATAAGAAGGTTGGAGCTGTCTGCATTTTTGAATTTCCAGGGAAGACACTGCACTAAGGGCATACCGATCATGTATTTTTCAAAGGCACCCCCCATTATAATGGACCACATTATAATAATCAAGATAAGAAGAGACAAAGGTATGATGACTGTAAATTGATGTGAATTCATCATCAAAGAATTTGTCACTTCTACATGAACTTCTCCCACATCCTGCAAACAATACTCTCCTTGTCAAGATCCTTCTTCTTTTTAAAGGCAAAGGAGCTATTATGCTGGGAGTAGCACTAAGTACTACTTTTGACTAGAACAGGTGTGTCAAACAAGCAGGCCATGCCCATCCCAGCTCTGCAAAGAGAAAAGTATTGTGATACATGATGTGAAAGCATGATGGCATGAATTTGACACCTGTGGCCCGGAAGATCTCTCTTAATACCTCTTTGACTATATCTAAGTATCTCCAGTACAGCAATCTTGGATTTCAAGAAATTGACTTGATCTCTGAGAGTCAGGAGTTCACTGCACTGAATATAAACCCACAATCCCTGTTCAACTGATAGAAAACCAGACAACATACACATTATATAATATACGAGAAAGCACATCTTCCTTGATTTCAATTTAGTTATTAGTAACTTGGTCTCCTTCTTTATCAATTCTTCCACTTAAATGATCGTCCTTATTTTATATTTTTACTGAAAGTGAGCCATGAATTTCCCACACAATTGTTAACCCTCCTTAAATAATTTAAGTATAATGCTAATCTGTAGAAAACAGAGGTCACTATGTATCACTCTCATAAGATTCTTCCTGTATGTTTGCCATCTAGGTCACAAACTCTGAAATGCCACAATTGTAACAAGAAGAATAAACAATCTGTAAAAAATATAAACAATCTGTTTTCCCACTAGGTCACAAACTCTCTACTAAAAAGTATACCTTGGGATTAAACTAACTGAAGTAATGCTACTCCATCCACGAGTTCATAATCTGAGAAATGATCCAAACAGATACATCCCACTGAGTCATAAAGACCTAATAATATCCAATTATTCAAATAACTCTCCTTAAATAACTCCCCTAATTTTTCAATTTGTTCACAAATCTACCCTATTCTTATTTTCTATTTGCTGATTCTAGCTATCAGCTTCCAAGGCATAAAATAATCTGGAGTTTGGTAACATCTTTTCAGATTAACACAGTTTATTTTATCAAGTTTTTATGAGCCATAGCTCACTTCATCAGGTGCACAGACTGCAGGATTCGAATTGGGATGATACAGGGGGAAGGAAAAGGAAGACAGGGGATTAATGCAGGTGCAGATTACACATAATTGCAAGTACCTTATTAATAATGGTAATGTCTTTAAAAATGTGCTTTTAAAGACCTGAAATAGCTGAAACTATCTGGAGACCTGAAACTAAAGATCTCAACTATTACAGAAAGTCTTAACAAACATGAAGAATTTTTAAGAAATTACAATAAAGTGGTTATTGTAAAAGTAAGGGTAAAGTTTTCCCATGTCCTGTCATGTCCATCTCAAAGTAGCGGTGCTCATCTCTGTTCTTACCGAAGGAACCAGCATTGTCTGAAGACATTTCTGTGGTCATGTGGCCAGCATGACTGTACTCCAAGGTGCATGGAATGCTGTTACTTTCCCAACAAAATACCTATTTATCAACTTGCATTTGCATGCTTTAGAAGTGCTAGGTGGGCAGGAACTAGGGTAAGTAACAGCTCATCCTGTTACATGGCACTCAAGTCTCAAACCCAGGCATTCTGCTTTCCAGCTGACAAGCTCAGTGGCTTTTAACCGCTGAACCATCATGCACCCAGTCCATAAAAGCATTTTTTTTAAATAAAAATGTGTTAGTCTGAAAAGATGCTATCAAACTCCTACTAATTTAGGGGTACCATATAAACTAACAAGGCTATCAAAATATGCAGGAAATATCCAGTCTCATTCCTTTAGTATCCACAATTTAATACACTATTTCTACAACTTACCAACTCTCTTGCTTCTTCCAGCTGCTTTTCCACACTTGAAACCAACTGTCTCTTCTCATCTAAAACAAAATAATAGATGCTTAATTGAACAATATTTCAATTCTCAGAGCCATACTGAGTAACAACTTGGAAGTACTGAAATCTGGCCAATTTTGCCAGAACTTGGAAGCAAAGGATTGAGTTAAGGTAGTATTTTGTGGAAGACCTACATAAAATTGCAGTTATAGGCTGAGACTGGGAAGTTGAAAGACATTCCAAAACAAAGCCATGGCAAATGATACTGTTGATAAGAAAATTGCATGGTCGTACTATTTCCAGAAAATTGCCCAGATATATCTATGAAGCCACCAGAAAGCTGCAAGTTTAAGGACAAAATGAAGGCATCTCTCCTTTAGTACATATTTCATGTTTTGCTCTAGAACTGTTAATCGTGCATTTGGCAAGACAGTCTGTGATGGCACTGTTGTTCACTTTGAATCTTTAGCTTATACTCTATTCCTGAAGCATAGATTTCTATTCATGCAAAGTAACACTCTAGCCATGAAAGGACATTGGAACAAAAAATAACAAAGCGATCTCAACTTCAAAATAATAAAAGATATAACACAGAATAGTTTCCAACATGTTTTAAAATCCTATTTTTCTCCTACACTATGCCCGGTTTCAACCAATATGTGTTTTGTCTCAAGTGCTGTGCAAATAAATTGCCTCTAAGGAGGTTCATGGAGTGTAACTTCAAAATCCAAAGGTTTTCACAAGAAACTGTCCTATCCAGTTCAACTCCTATAATATCTCAGATTAGGCTGAGTCATAGGATCTGCAAGCTTAGCTAAACCAGAGCAAGACACTCCACAGCAATGGTGGGATTCAATTTTTTTTTACTACCGGTTCTGTGGGCGTGGCTGAGGAAGGATACTGCAAAATCTCCAGTCAGAGGTGGGATTTGCCAGTTCTCTGAACTGTTCAAAATTTCCGCTACCGGTTCTCCAGAACTGGTCAGAACCCGCTGAATACCCGCCCTGCACTCACTACAGGGGATGAAAGATAAGGCCATCCCAGGAAGCCATCTGACTTATCATCTGAGGAGGTAGCCATCCTCCTTGGTAGGCTTCCCATGTTACCTCGACTGTGAAAAACAGAATCCTGGGGTTCAAAGATCATTGGGTCCAATCAGCAGGATATTCTCAATCATCCAGGTCATGGTCATTCATCCCAAAGGTGCTTTTTTCCAGAAAGTCCAGCTGCCTCTTGAAAAAAGCACCTTTGCGACGACCAGCAGGATTCTTCCTGCCTAGACGACCAGGCTAACTATATCTTCGAGGCACGAAAGGACCACAGTCGTGATAGACAGCGGGTCGTGACATCGGCTGGGGTGATGCAGGAGACTGGCCAGGGCTGCCCCCCACCACCCATTACTCACCTCCAACCAACTTGGGGATTTTTCCGATGCGGTTCGTGATCTCAGCGGTAAGAACCGAAAAGTCTTGTTCGTAGCCCTCGAAATCAGAGGACATGATAGCGGCGGTGGCAGCAGCAGCAGCAGCGAGAAGAAAAAAAACAACAACAACTGGACCTGAACGTCCAAACAGCCAAACGGCCCGCCGTTGACGGAAGCAGACGAAGACGTCCTCGCCTTCAACGAGCCGCCGAAACACCAAAACTCTCAACTATAGCCGCTATTACGCTCCTCCTGTCATCGCCGGAGACATCCGGATTGAGTCCCACGAACAAGGTCTTCCCGGGTGTTTCTGACGCGAGCCGAGGTTCCGCTCACCTTTGTGCCCCCCCGTCCCACAGACCTCCCCGCACCTTTTCCTGACTGACGCCGTGCGGTCGACGACCTTCACCGGGCGATCTTTTCGAGCAAGGCAAGGGGGAAAGAAAGAGGCAGCGCGACCGTCCGCCGGAGTTTCGCTGCTAAGAAAATAAAAATTCTGCGGGCCGGGGAAGAATGTTTGGATTGAAACCTCTTTTTCATCCGCAATGTGTGCCTGTCCGTGGGGGAAATGTTTCCCCAGGACACTTGCCAGCCTATTGAGGGCATTTCCAAAGTCAGGGCGGAACGGAAAGATTGCATATCCGGGTTCTAGGAAGGTGTCCCGGGGAAGTCGAGCACGGGGCCGCTTGAAAGAGCGGTAAATAAAGGCGGACAACGGGGAATCCCTGGCTGGCTCTGCCCGAAGAACAAGGCAGCAGGGGAAACCCGGGACGAAGCAGGCTGGGGTTCGTCGCTGGTAAGCCGCGATGTCCTGCTTTGACTGCAGTCGCAGACGCATCGGAACTTTCCGTTGGAAGCCAAAGGGATTATTGCGGATCCTTCTCTCCCTTCTCCCAATCTAAGCGGAGAAAGGATGGGGAGAGGCTGTGCCTTGATCAGCCTTTGCTTTTACTTTGCCTGCTGAGTCTTCGCCAGTCCCCGATTGTACATTGAAAGGTGGAAGAGGGTTTTTGTTTTTGTTTTGTTTCCCCGTCCTTAAAATGGCGAGGAATAGACAAAGGAGCAGACGTAGCACGCGCTTCACCTGTTGAACTACTTGCCTGTTGCGCCCTCCTTGGACTTCGGTGTACGAAGAGAAGGGAGGAACGAACTCCGTGCTGTCATTTTGTATTGCGATGCTCAAAGCACAGAGATGCTTTTTTCTGCGCTAATAAGCAGGGAAGGATTTCACTTCCTGGGATCTTTGTTGTTTCAATTAATTACTTATATAAGTATTCTGAATAGATTAACTTCATGTGGAAAAATTGCAAGGTTTTATTGCAAATTATTATTATTATTTTTGTGGTGGTAGAGCAGTAATGAAGTATAATTGACCAAAGTAAAGTTATTTAAATACAGGTAATCCTCAACCTATGACTCCAATTGAATCCAAAATTTCTGTGGCTAAGTGAGACATTTGTTAAGTGAGTTTTGACCCTTTTTATGACCTTTACTGCCATAGTTGTAAAGTGAATCACTGCAGTTGTTAAGTTAGTAAAATGGTTGCCATGTGAATCCGGTGTCCCCATGGACTTTGTTTGTCAAAAGATTGCAAAAGGTAAAACTCCGGGACACTGAAACTGTCGTAAATATGAATCAATTACCAAGCATCTGAATTTTGTTCATGTAACCATGGGGATGCTGCAGTGGTTGTAAGTGTGAAAAAATGGTTGTTAGTCACTTTTTGCAGCATCGTTGTAGCTTCAAATTGTCACTAAATGAACTGTAGTAAGTTGAAGGCTATTCGTACTCCTAGAGAGGTATAGCAAATAGTTATATCTCCCAGCAGTACTTGTGACACGGAGACCATAAGTTATTCTACTGTTCTTGAACTTACTTGGAATGTCATTGAATTATCAATCTGTATGTCAACTCGTAAATAATTGGATTTCTTTTGAAACTTGGCTCAATGCTCATGAACTAATTAGGGCATCCATAGGAATCCTGAAACTGTAGGTGAAAGAGGCTAAAAGAAATACTTTGGTTTTTTTCATTATTAGTTAATGATGGACTACCAGATTGTTGTCTCTTGTTAAAAATCAAACATTTTTATTGCGGAAAGCTCTCCACATTTTCAGATGCTAAATAGAAACTTGATTACTTTATTGAATTTTTTTCCAGGAAAAAGAAATAAATTGCCTAACTATTCAAAATAGCAACTTCTGCTAGCTCAGGCAATTTCCACATGAAGCACTAACTTCATTGCAGTATCAAAAACACTTTTTAAAGTTTTCTCCTGCTGTGTGACATATACATTAAGACAAATCTTATCTAAATTCTTACTTGCATTTGAAATGAGTTCTTGGGCTGTTTCCTAGAACAGTGGTCACCAACCATCTGGCCAGGGACCACTGGTGGTCCACGAGAAAATGTTAGTGGTCTGCAGAGAAATGTCACCCCCAAAGCAATTAATCCAGGGTGCGCAGGAACAAAAGGCTGTGCCACCCACATGGCCCGCAGGAACACAAGGCTTGCGTCGCTTGCATTGCGAACAACACAAGGTAGTGAGGGGAAAGGGGAAAGGGTGGAGTGGCGGGAATGCGCCCCACACACCTCTCCTGTCCACCGGGCTGATTCTTTCCACTTCTTTCTTCTTTTGCTTTTGGCTGCACGCAAGGAAAGCAGCAAAAGTCTTTCTTTCTCTCCCCCAAACTCTGCCAGAAATGAGTCTTTGGGACCCTGCAAGTTATCCTGCTGAAAGACTTCTGCTGCTTTCCTTGCATGAAGCCAAAAGTCGCTCTCCCCACCACCACCACCCCCGAGAACCAAGCTGGAGACGGTATCCTGCAATTCCAAATAAAGAATGATCGATTGGTAGAAAAACAGGGTGGGGAATTTTTCTGCAGACTTTTTGGGGGATTTTCCCAGGGTCTCTGGTCCATGGGATTTAAAATTATGAGTTTGGTGGTCCCTGAGGTCCAAAAGGTTGGCTACTCCTATCCTAGAATGAGGAACTAATGCTTCACTGAAAAGTATTTGAAAAATGACATTTAAAATTATTTCTTCAGGATTTGCTTCATAAACCATGTTTGCATCATTTGCCTGCATTAAACAAAATAATTAACTAAATGGTCCACATTGGATAGAAAAGATATAATCTTGTTAATATTTACCAGTTATTCTAACTTGTAACAAACTTGGAATCAATTTTTCAATTCAGATATCTGCTGACTTTTTAAAAAAAAATGCAAACACACATACACACACAATGAGGATCTGAGTCAAACTTATGACTATGATAGAGAGAGGAAACAGGAAGTGAGATGTTCTACAGCTCATTTTATTCCAGTGAACCATGGTCTGTTGCTACAAATCAATTTATTTCTGATAAAAATGTTTATTTTCTAGTTGCTTTGGTTGGAAATGGTGTCCTTTTTTTTTTTGCTCAGATTTTAAAAGAAAACTCATGAAGAATTCCTGTAGTTGATGATTCCTTCAAAAATGAAGAATGGCTTAAATTCAGCTACTTCGAAATTAGCGTTTGGACATCTTACCATTCATCTTACCAGAGATGAAAATTTATGACAAGTGGAAATGTTTTCCTGAAAGAAATCGTATGAAATAAGAATCAACCTGAATGCAGTATGGGAACATTTTGTTCAATCATTAGATTTGAAAATCTCTATGAACTGAAAAGACTATGCCACTGGGGACCAATCATAGCACTTAGTGTAATAGCAATATGTTCTGCCATGGCTATCATCGATGCAGTCCTGTGGTACTGGCCTTTGGATACAACAGGAGGAAGTATTAATTTCATCATGCTCATCAATTGGACTATTATGATCCTTTATAACTACTTCAATGCCATGTTTGTTGGCCCTGGATATGTTCCTGTTGGATGGAAACCAGTAAGCAAATAACAATATGGTATATCCACCCCTCCCCTTAAAATAATATTTCACTCCGTAGCATTCTAATGTTATGTTCGGCAATTGCTTAGGAAATCTAAATTTTGTGTCTGCAGCATGAAAGCAAAATGGGAGCCGGTGGAAAATTAAACTATGCACTTTTGTGGATACTTGCTGAATACATAATTGCCATTACATATTTAAAACTATAGTCTTCCTCCTACCAGATACATAAATATATATATATATATATATACATATATACATATACTGTTTTGTTTTTAGGAAAATTCTCAGGACTGCATGTATCTTCAATTCTGTAAAATATGCCAATCTTACAAAGCACCACGTTCACATCACTGCCGAAAATGTAACAGGTACTATTGCTGATAAATACTTTTCATTGGGTAGAGTTAATACCTATTTACTCATGTTATAATAACACACACACACACACACCCTTAAATCATTTCATAGATTTTATGGAATGTGAAAATAAAACCCATTTCATATTCCTTATGTTACACTTACAGCTTTTTTGCTGTATCGATATTGTCTGAAATCAACACTTCGTTTAGACATCAAGATATATTTGTTGAATAAGACTAGGGATGGCTGCTGGTCACTATGCTTGTATTAAACTTGGATTTGCTTCTTAGGTGTGTAATGAAGATGGACCACCACTGTCCATGGATTAATAACTGCTGTGGATTTCAGAATCATGCCTCATTTACACTCTTTCTTCTGCTAGCCCCTCTGGGCTGTATTCACGCTGCTTTTATTTTTGTCATGACCATGTATACTCAGCTTTATAACAGGGTAAGAACACACTGTTTTGCTTTTTAAAAACATAGGTAGAATTCTATGACTTTGCTTTTGGAAAAACAGTCTTCATAATTCTACCTTATCTTATACTTGCTGTAGTTAAAATTACATTTTTGTCTGCTGTCTTCATACTGACAATCTGGTACTTTTGAAAGTTGTAACTTTTGTTTCATATCCTTTATATTTTCTTCATCTAGCCCAGAAGTAGTTATTCCTCCACATATATATTTCATGAACCTAATTTAAAGTCCAGAGTCACCTTATAGGGGAAATGGGTGGCATAAAAATTTAATTAAATAAGTGATTAATTAGAAAGGAGACTTTGCCTTAAAGATAAGGAAAGTACATTTCTTTAGAAATTGCACTTTATACTACGTTTTGTCACTGTCACTGATAATAGATTGTAGATAACATCATTCAATAAGTTGGTTGTTCTATTAAAGCATCCTATAAAAGTAGGAACCACTGAAAAATGTACCAAATTAAAGAAAGAACATTCACTGTTTCCTTTCAGAATGCTTGGCTTTAAATTCAAAGTTACCTATAAGTCTGGTACATTCAGTATGTCTGTCATTTATTCATGGCTAACAAATCACATTTCCAATAAATCAGATACTGTATGTCCTTCAGGTAAGATATAATTTTTGGCTTAGGTATAACCTATAGAAACAACTCTGAAGTTTGAACTTCTATCGATAAATAGTTAAGATTAGAGCATTTTTGCTGAGGAAGAACTGAATGTTGTTCAGCTGGACGCTTACCAGTTTTCTTCTCTTTCATTTCTTTTTAATAGGTCTCTTTTGGCTGGAGTTCTGTGAAAATTGATATGAGTGCAGCCAGGAGGGTTCCTCAGCCAATAATTCCTTTTGAGTTGTCTGCATTTGCTGCCTCCTTATTTGCCCTGGGGTTGGCATTAGGTACTACGCTAGCTGTTGGAATGTTGTTTGTTATCCAGGTGAGTCAGAAACAAAGATAAGACGTTCTGACGAAATGTTCCAGTGCTCAAAGGGTGGAAACAGTTCTCAGTGCCTTATAACATCTTATTTTCTCTTCTGAACTGTTTTAAATATCCAATCAGCAATTTGAATTTTCAGTCCATGTCCAGTGTATTTCATAATCATGATCACACAGCATTATGATTAGGGAAGCCTGTAGTGGGTAGAGATAGAGTCTTTCCACAGATGCTCAGTTGTGCAGTAGAGGAAAGACAAGCTTTCTTTATATAAATGGGAAGTATCTGTAGTTAAACTTCAGAACTGTTTATTACCAGCAGCTTTTTTTGGTTACAGATGTTTGTCAGAAACAAAGTCTTCATGCATATATGTATTTGTGGGTGTGAGAGAAAGAAAGAAAGAAAGAAAGAAAGAAAGAAAGAAAGAAAGAAAGAAAGAAAGAAAGAAAGAAAGAAAGAAAGAGGGAGAAGTTAAGATGTAGACATCAACGAGGATCCTTTTGGAATGTGTGATCCAGTTCAAAAAAGGGAAAACAAATTTGTACCAAGAATTATTTGTTTTTTGAGTTACTAAAAATTAGTGCATATGTGTGTACAAAATTACAAATGTTCCTTTTTTGATCTACGCTATGAATCAATTTAGTGATTTCAGTTTTAATTTGAAGGGATAATTTAATCAAACTGTTTCACATGGCCCTAATGTAGACATGTTAATGTATGAGTATGTTGTCCTATTAGCTAAGACATTCCTGCCATTCTGTATAACTTGCAATGTGTAAGAGCCCCCATTTCTTTAATATATTTTAATATGAAAAATATAAATTTTCAATATGATTTTTAAAAGTTTTGGCATGCTACGTAAGACTTCAGCATTACTGTTTTGGCATGCTACGTGAGACTTCAGCATTACTGTTCACACCAACAGATCTCCTACTTCTGCTATAAAAAAAAAAACCTCTCATGGACATGTGTGCGCTATGCTTGATTAGCAGCTGAGATTTTTGCTGTATTGTAAATAAAGCAGCTATATAGATTGGACTTCGTGTATTCATAGTAGAACTGGATTTTCCTTTTCCTTTTTTATATATTTATCCCTAATTTTTTCAAATGAAAATCTCAGCAAAGGAAGGAGAACAGTGTCAAGGAAAGGGAGACATTTAATAAGGTAGTAAAATGACAATGATTCCTTTTGTCCCTTTTTAAAATCTACATTGTTTTGGTACAATGTTATCTATAAACTAATAATTGAAGATTATTGACACTATTGTTTAGATGTCTTAGGTTGCAAATAGAGAAAAGAGAAAGAAGTATTTTATCAATATTAATTACAATGTAATTAATCAATATTAATTACAGTGTAGGTTATCAATATTGCAAGCATAATATTTGACTTTTCATCCAGACTTAACATTAAAGAAGAAAAACTCTGCAGAATGTATCAGAGTATTTGCTGTACTCAGTTTCAGTCTTGTACTGATTGTTTAGTATTTCGTTGTGTTACTTAATATATACTGTCTCTTTCTCTTTGTATGTGTCTATATATCATATTCTTAGATAGATAGGCAAAGCAAATTTAAGAATTAAAATGCCAAGAAAGAAAAAAAGCTATTGAGTCTTCTCCTTTTTTTTTTTACATCTGCTAATTTTCAGTATTTGTAAATATTTAGGCCTCCTTAAAAACCTTAAGTGATCATATTTGGCATGTTGTTGAATGTATTGTGTGGGGGAGTTGATTTTATTTAAATATGATTGAATTTTTATTTTGAAATGTATTGCTAGTTTTACCATTGCTACATATTTTCCAAGTTTAAGTTTCCAGTCAGATATTTTTGGAATTGTATCTTTTTTTCAGTGTTGAACAAAATTTATTCTCACTGTTGTGGGTATATAACTCATTAAATTATTTTTGTTTATTTATTTTTTTGGGGGGGGGCTATATAGTAAAAAAGTTGTAATTTTTTAAAAATTATTCTCATCATTTCCTTAAGTTAAAACAAATTTTGAGAATTATATGTATAAATTCTGAATCTGCTGTTCTAGAAAAACAAAAAAAATTCTTCTAGTAGCGGCCTCTTGTGCATCACTGCAGAAGAAAGGCATTCTGCTTATATCTGAAAGAAATAGTATGGGAGGGAAGGATTTTCCTGGTGTAACAAACAAAAGGAAGGATGTGATGGTTTACTTTAGGTTCAGATGTTCAGATTCACAATATTAAATAGAGGATAGATTAATGAAATCTTAAGATTCCTTAAGATTCTAAATTCAAAACTTTCCAGATCACTCCCTGAGATTTTCATTCTCAAAAATTAAAGTAAAACTAAACACCAGTGCATCTATGGAAATGTTAGGTTTGTTCATTTATGCTTATTTGCTGTGCTATTTATGATTTCAAGACTTTGATTGTTGGTGGGTTCAGCTAGTTTAGGTGTAAAAAACAAAAAGAACAATGGATGCATGGAATGGATAGAAGAATTATCCTTGAGTGTACTGAATCCAGAAATACTGTTTACTTGTTTATTTACAAAGACTTTTACATTGTATTGGTTCATTCATTCAAATTCTAAACAGTACTATTAAGATTCCCTGTTTTCTATTTTTTGATCTAGTATTCTGAATACAATTTCTGTGAAATGTGTTTCTATTTGCCTACTTCATACATTGTAATCATGAGCTAATCATTGTAAATTTTTTTAGATGAAAATCATTTTAAGAAATAAAACTTCAATAGAATCATGGATTGAAGAAAAGGTAAAAAGTAATTATTCATAAACAGATATTGTGCCACAGAGGCAGTAGCCTGTAGTAGATTTGTACCATTTCCTGTTCATGTGACTTAATTAAGCCAGGATCTTTTACTGCCTTTTCACACATTTTCTAAACTCTTCCATACAAGAAGAATCTAGCACATGTGGTCACTATTGTCCTTTAAATGTTGGATTTAAGCCAATTTGAACATTATTTAAATTATTCATTTGTCGTGGCTCATAATCTGCCCTTTTGTCATTCTTAAATTCATATTTATATGTTTGGCAATTACCGCAGCTCAGTTTCATCTAAGCTTCTGTATCCCAAGAAGCTACTCACTAGAGAGGAAGAGTTGTTGGAAGATAATTTTGCCAATTAAATAGCCCTTCCGGTATTTAGATGTGGAAATCACAAAAGTGATATTTGAAGACTTTATTTCTCCACTATATAATTTCCTTCATTCTGATTTAGTATGTTGAATTAATCCAGCTATTGTTATATGGCAATAACCATTTATAATTCCACATATTTTGCAAATGTGACCAATTTTAGTTTATTAAATAAGTCATGGTTAAACAAACAATGGTTTTGCATAAGAAATGGTTTCTGGATACCTTTGCTGGTAAGGTCTCTCCATTCCATTGTACATGTAGAAACTCAAAAAGAGAATTGTCTCCCTGTACCTTCAGGGGAGAACTGTAACAACTACTGACATGACTGAACACCTCCCACATCCATTCTGAGAATAATGGGAGAAATAATTCCAGAAATAAATTTTAATGTGTAATATCATTGGATCACTAGAGGTCAGTATACAGTAAAAAACTGTAAGGAATTATGTGAAGCAGCACAGTGCTTTTAAGAAATAGTGAAAAGATTATGAAAACAAAAGTTTAATTTATTGCAAAGGAAGGTAACTTCAACTATTTTTATTTAATAGTTCTGAAATAGAACTGTCTCTTTTTAGTACTCAATATAAATTGAACTAATAATATTTTGACCTAATTCAGTCCAGAAGAATGTATGATTTTATAAGTTGCCACTGTATTTAAAAAACAAGTTAAAGCATGCCATCTCACATCCCACTTAGCAAACGTCATGGTTCTGATTATATAGATTATATAGAGGTGTTTTGCTCCCTCTGTCCCTATTTGCAGCTACTGTTCTAGCAATAGAAAATAAGTATCAAATAGTATAGCAATCTGCAGTGAGGGAAAAAAAATCCTTTGTTTTGCATGTGGCTATGGGTCCTGGGTTATCTTAGTTAAACCTTTCTCATTTTTTACTACAATAATCGCACATATAAATGTTGGATGACATGAAAGTCCATGTCAAAAATCTAATATATTCATGTAATTGAGAGGTGGGGTTTTGTTGTCAACTGTATTTGTGTATATTCCTTGCAGGCCAAAGACCGCATTCAGTATTATCAAACAAAAGAAGCCTTTGTATTTCCTTATGACCTGGGAAGCAAATGGGATAACTTCAAGCAAGTCTTTACATGGTCTTTAAATCCAGAGGGAGACGGCTTGGAATGGCCTATAAGAGAAGGCTGCCATCAATACAGTTTAACAGTATGCTGTTTTCCCTTGTTTTTCCTTTTGCACCACTACAATTAAATGTGAAGTAAACGCATTGAAAATTGGCTTTACTAAAATGCTGCTTCATATCTTTCAGATTGAGCAGTTAAAACAGAAAGCTGACAAGAGAGTGCGAAGTGTAAGTGATCAGCAATTAATCACATTGCTGTCTGTATTGCTATAGTGAACGTAGCATAATATTGTTGTGATATAAATAAGAGCTGCATGGTTTCATGTTACATTTTAGAACACTGTTGGATAAAGCAGTAAACTAATAATTATTGCATAAAGTATTGTTATTTCTGTAGATGAATTGTAATTTATTTATCATAAGATGATAAGAGTGTCTTTACTCAATGAGAAGAAATAGAGGCAAGAAAGAGGAATCAAATAAAAAGAGAAGAAATTCTAAATAACTGCTTATGAATTGAAAATTTTAATTGATTCTGTTTTAATTAGCCATTAACCTATCAGTTATGGAATGCATTAAAAATGCTGAACAAATACTTCCCTTAGACATATCTCCTGAAGTCTTAGAATCCCAGTAATATTTCCTGACAAAAAGTATAATTTTTCTCTATATAGGTAATACCAATCCTTTGACTAAACTAGTGTCTTACAAAATGGAACCCAATAAATTAGACTTATATCAAACAATTAGATCAATAGTTCATTTTTACTACAGATCATGACTTCTCTTTTAAACAGCTGCTTTCCAGTTGGTCAAAGCTGTCAAACGTGAGGAGCCGTTTTCTTGTAGAGCTTTATATCTTTATAAATTCTGGATACTTATAGTTTTCCACTCTAATTATATAACCAGTAATTCTTTTTGGTTTTTTTTTATAAAGAATTTTATTAATTTTTAACAAACAAACATATACAAACAAAACACAAAACATAAAAAACATAAACAGATCTCTTTTGGGACACGCCCTAGTTTTGATCCCGAGTTACATCTTTTTGTACAGACATAAATTCAAGTTCGTGCTTACTTTTATATAGCATTCCATTTCTTATTCACTATTTTACATTTTCTATATAGCTTCTCCCCTCTTTTCACTCTCTTAATTCTGTTATATGTTATTTCATCTCAATTTAAATCATGTATACTTATATCCTTTGTCTGTCCTATTTCAGCTGTCTATTATCTTTTCTCATTAACACAAAATTTCTTCTGTAGATGACCGATTGGAGTATAATGCCTTATCATACTTATCCTTCCCCTAGTTTTAAAGCTAACATAACACATAATTTTCATTCTGATTCTGCGTAGTACATTCATAAGATAGACTCAATATTTTAAAACACAGGAAAAAAAAATTTTTTTTAAAATATAATAATATATTAAAACAACAATCCCATAGCAATTAAATATATTCATTAAAATTAGTATTCATTTATAGATCTTAAACATTTTACACAATCCTTTCTAAATAAATATGCTTCCTATGGGAACATTTATAGATTTTGTATGTTACTTCCCCCTATTTCACTTATGTTTTTAAAATATTATACAATGACAATGTTCCATTTTTCTTTAATTCAATTCTGTCTCATATTTGATTTTCATTTATTTTAAAATTATAGATAATTCGCTAAGTCTACATTAATATTTTTGTCCATTTATAATCATATATTATTCCGATTTTGTACATTATTTCAAATACAAATACAACACAATCTTATGTACCTTTGCAGAATCTCTTTTTCAATTGTATGTTCTTTACCCATTATTCTCTTAAATAAATTCTTTTGTTTCTTTTACATCTTGTTTCAAAACCTTTGTTAGCTTCTCTTCCTTCTTTCCTCCCTTGCTTTCTTCCACTCTACCCTTTTTACCCCTTGTCTCTTATCTGCCACCCTCTTGTGTATTTTCTTTTTCGTGTTGCTTTCTGATGTTGTGTCCACTTTTCACCTTCATTTTCCCCTTTTTTGGTTCGTTTCTTTAGTCTTAAATTTCCATTCTCTTTCTCTCCTTTCCCCTTTTCTCCCAAATAAAGTGCTTGTTCTTAGGAGTGGGTTTCTTCTTCATCCAATTCTTTCTTGTCTCTTGTAGTTTCTCATATGTAGTAGAAATTGCCATTTTTTAAGAAACGAAAATAAGAGCCAAAAGAATTCTTCCTTCTTGTGTTCTCGTGTTCATATTTTATAACATTCCGCTATTTTCAGTTCAATCCATAAGTAATTGCCATTTGTAAACAAAAAAAAAGTTTAAATCGACCCAAATGGATTTTAATCATTCAAATAAGAAGAATTTTCCAAAAATCTCAAAGCACCAAACCAATCAAAAAACACAAGTCTATTTCATTGTAACACGTTTTCTTCTTTTTTTTCCACTTTGGTTTCTTTCATCTTTAATGCTTTCAGAAAAACTTCAAATCTTTTTGACCTTCAATTCATCTGACTTCAGAATAGACTCAATTATGATCCAAAATAGGAAAATCAATTTAGTAAGAGGCCCAAAACCAAAGAGAAAAGGATAAAATTAAAAAGCAAAAATAAAAAATATTACTAGAGTTAAAATATCACAAAAAGGCTGGCGAGTTAGAGATTCACAAGTAATATTATGGACTGCAACTGGCACTTTATTTTTTATTCCAAGGCTCTTATTATACGTTCTCTCTTTTCTCCGCAGCTGTCAAAAAGCCAAGCCTCACAGTGATTGAAGATATTGATAAGGTCCAGGAAAACACTCTGGTTAAATAATTTTTTCTGTGACTCTTCCTCCACTTCATATCACATTAAAATGTCCTTGAGAAGAGTAGTAGTACCATTCTACTCCCCAATTCATAAATAAGAGTACTTTCAAACCTCTAGTTGGCAGTGTTTGCAAATCTTCTTAATACTTTCCCGCCCCCCAGCAGAAAGAAAGAGTAATGTATGACAAAACTCAGAGAAAAGAAGAAAAATCAAAAGGGGTCTCCTATCCTAATGAAAATTAAAAAAATCAAAAGAAGCATGAAATATATTTATATGAAAATTCAATTCTGGTTACCTACAAATCACATTAAAGTCCTCAGACAAAGAAGTGAGTAGAAAGAATTCCAAGCCTCAATTTGCATACTCACTTTTAAAAAACGCCGTCGTTAAACAATTCCAGTTCAAACCAAAAATAAAGTTCACAGCGTTCTCTTCCTTTGTTGCCGGATATCCTTTCAAGATCTCAGGCCAATTTTAAATTACAAAGATGGTTTCGCAGCCCGAAGCCCAATGACACTTTCGGCATCCAAGCCACTGTTCTTTTTCGGAGCTGTCCCGGCTTGCAGCAGCTTTGGGGCTGCCTTTTCCACCGGCAGCAAAGGTGGCTTCTCCGGATCAAACCTCAGAGATTTGCAGATATCGCTGGGGATTCCTGGGACTGTGCCCTCACAATCCCGTCTCTACGGGACGGTTTAGGTCGGTTAGGACCTGAACCAGGGGCGAAAATATCAGCTGCGATCTCAGAGCCCCGAGATCGCAGCTGTAGCACCGAGACGAAGCTCCGCCTTCTCACCAGTAATTCTTTTTGGTGTCTTGGAGTCTTGCCTCTTTGTGGGCAAGATTTCAGAAGTGGTTTGCCATTGCCTCCTTCTTAAAGCTGAGACAACTGGCTTTGTGACTAAAGTGGGCTAGAAGACATGATCTCATTTTCTAGCCTGATGCCCTAACCACTACACCAAACTGGCTCTCTGGAAATTCATAGTTTATCTTTGAGAAAATAGTTGCAGACAGATAACTAAATAAGATTTTAATGCTCCAAAAATAATTTATTTTTGAAACATTGAGTCTGTATACATAATTTTATTTTATTTTTTTAAAAAATAAAACTATGTTCACTCACTCCAAACATGGTATCTTGTTACATCTTATAATTCCTCCCAGAAAATTTCTATAGCATTGTCGTTTTCTGAGAATGGGAGCGTGCATAAGCACACCAATGTGCCTACCGTCCCTGTCCTATTGTTTCTTTCATGTTTTTTTTAAATTTTTCTTATATGTATCCATGTATTCATAACTATGTTTTTACTTATACCTATTATCTTGTAAGCAGTTGACAAATAAAAATAAATAAATAAAAATGTGATGTCTAAGAGACATAATGGCTTTTTAAACACCCCATATTTCTCTATAACCCTAACCCCTGCTTCCTATTTGACTGCTCAAAATTCTTCCAAAGCATCTCTTTATCACTTCATGTATTTCCTTCATCATGCAAACATTTTAATTATTTCTGAAATGTAGAGACCCCTAAACCCAGTGGTACTATGGTTTCCTGAAGAACAGCAACTATTGTTTACAATAGCTCATACATAAGGAGATTGCACATAAGAACTGTTTCCTTAGATGTATTTGTTTCTATTTATTTGATTTGAATATTCTTCTACTTGCACAAAGAAAAGTTGGTATGATCAAGAGCACCTTATGCAGATGCAGGATCTAAGCATAGACATTTACTATAAGATTGTGAAATGGAGGTGGAAGGGCAGATAATTCACCTTCTGTCTGAAAACCTACATTAAATGTCAAAATAATGAATTATTAGAGGGTGACAACTGTTAGAAAAAAATTGGCATCTAAAAAAATGAAGGTGATTTATATAATCCCAGCCCCTCATTAATATATTTTATTTTTATATGTCTATTTTATTGAAACATCAAACATTAAAATACATATTAATATAAACAAAACAGGGAAAAGGAGTGACCAAACAAATTGAAAGTGAAATATACATATAAAGTAAATATAACAGCCACCTCTCCCTTTTAAACAAATAACACCAATTTATAAAATATCTTTAAAAATAGCCAATATACTAAAAAAAAACAGCAGTCATAGAATATTAATGTCATCTAAAAGAAAATAAATTATAAAATGTAAATAAACTTCTATTTAAAAAGCTATAATATTTCTTTAAGCAATCTAATCTAATCTTCAAGCTTGGTTTTCTTCTTGAAAGGAACGATGGCCTCCATGTTGCATGAAATTTAATCAAATTATTGTCTCTAAGCAAAGCAGTCAGTTTTAGCATCTTGACGAGGTCCATTAATTTCAAAATCCTTTCTTTCATTGTTGGCATATATTATTTCCATCTTTGGGCTTTTAACATCATTGCTTGCCAATGTCATATATTAAAAAAAAGTCTCAAAAATTTATGAACCAACAAAAATATCTGATTCTAAAATTTCTTAACCTTCTTACAATTTTATAATTAATTGTTTGTGATCAGCAAATTATCTTAAGCAACTTTTTTTTAATTCAAATTTTCCAGGTACGGTACCAAGCAATAGAAGACTATAATGGTGCCTGTTGCCCTGTTATGAAAGGTATAAGGACTTTCTGTACAACTCCATGCACTGAAGAGCCTAGAATTATCCTTCACAAAGGAGACCACATTTTAGCCACTCGAGGACTGAAGTTAGTATCTCTATAATGTGATTACTTCAAACTTTTAAAAATGTTGCAAAGGTAAACACGTGCTGTCTGTTTAATTCTTTATTCTTTTTTTTTTTTTTTTTTTTTTTGGCACTGGATGTATGGCGACAAAATTACTGACCTGCCATTGAATGGTAATTATCTTGTTTCAAAGTTAGAATATCTTATTTCAATTTTGTAATATAGTTTAAATGCATATTATATCCTAAGTATATTATTTTCAGTGATTCCAAATGCAAAATCCATTAAAACTGTAACAAAAATTTGAAAAGCCAATCCGAAATAGTTTAATATGAATTCAGCCGACTTGGAGGACAGAAAATTTAAGGAATTCTAATTAGGAAAATCTGTGATACAAATCCCTACTTAAAGGTACTGTGCCACTATACCAGGTAGATAATTTGTGCATTTTTCAGCATTTTAGAATTTAAGTATTACAAAAGTGCAACTAGAAAATAGATTCAAATGGCCAGATTAAATAATTAAGAGTGCAGTTTTAAACATATTTTCTTGGAGATGAGCTCCAACTTATATCAGGGAGATATACTTCAACTTTGACATCTGTAGATTTGTGCTATCAGGAACTTCATTTATTTTCAAGTTGTTAAAACAAGGATGCTATCACAGAAGAAACATTCCTTATTCTTTCACATGCAGGACATAATGCTTCTCAATGATCTCCTACAGCAATGTGGTTAAAACAGGCAAAAACTAAGTCACCTTATGAAGAAAAATTGTGAAAATTGAAAAAAGTTTCATTTTGCAGATGTTACAGTTTTTGACAAGTCTCAGAGTGCATAGTGATGGGTTGTGGAGGAAAAATCTGCAAGTGCTACGGTCTTTGATTTCTGCTGTTCTTTCTCACTGTTAGATGGCGAGAGAATCAGAGGTTGGTTCCCAAGAAAATGTGTGGAAAAATGCCTGTATGATTCTGAATCAGATCAACCGCTGGATGGAGAGAAAAAAGCAAGATAACCCTTGTGATAACTGGAAGAGTTTGCTTTGGACCATTGTCCTTCTACTTGAATATTCTGTATATATTATGTATGGAACAAAGATCATATTTTGTGTGTTTGCAAGGATGGGAGCTTCAGTGCCATAATACTAATCATCTTTTGCCATTTTTAAAAGGAGGAAGCTATTCCATGGACGCTTTTTCATATTAAAGCTTTCAGAATATAGAGCACATTTGGCCTGCTTTTTTATTTAATTTTATAATATAATCTTAATAAATGTAAGAGCTACATTTTTTTCTGATATTTAAGTACTGCCCACTTAATAATATATGCTCTTGATATTTGCATTCCTCAAATTACTTTTCTATTGCCATCATGAAAGTTGAAAGGACTATGTGAATGAATGCAGCTGAGTTGATAGCTGATGCTTTGGATTTTTTTTAAATATGTAATTTTTATTAAACAAAAATAAAATAGAAAAGGTTATATTTAGTCTTTGGTGCATCTTTAGAGATAAATGTATTGCTGACTTTTTTGCAACAAAATAAGAAAACCAGATAATAATTCACACATGTTAACCCATGGCAGAACCATTTGGTTTTGTATAGTGTAATGGGTGACATCAAATTATTACTATATTACTTTCTCTAGCCTGGAACCCTATAGATACAATTAATTTTTATGTCCAATCAGCAGGGGTGAATTATAGCACTTGCTTTCTTCCTTCCTCTGAAGGTAAAGTTCAGTCAACATCTGAACTTTCTAAGTTTTTATATACTAGCCAGGACAAGTTTCTATGAGACTCTACAGTTAAATTCAATAATCAAACAAATGCATACATTAAAAAAAATATAAAAACTTGAAATAGAGAAATGTAATTTGATTGCAATTCTTCTATATCTTCAAGTAGGCCACATCAAATACCAAACATCACAAGGATTCCAGGACTGCCACTTTATTGTTTAATTGAAATATATATTGAAAGCTTATCCAAAACTTTTACACACTCTTTTTAAAGACAATAGGCCAATATATGGCTGTTCTTTCTACTCTTCAGGTTTGATAAACCATTTTACCTTACCCACTTCCTCAAGGTAAAAAATAAATTCCTCTGCAGCAGTGCTTTTCCAATTTGATAAGTATACAAAGTATGGACTACAACTCCCAGAATTCCCCAATAAACATAGTGGTTGGACAATTCTAAGAATTTAAGTCCACACATCTTAAAGTTTATTGTGCTCAATAAATAAATCTTCAACTACCACTTAAGTATATAAAGTGGCAGAAAGTCAAGAAAACTGTGGGGAAGCATAACTAATATTGCAGAAGACAATTCATAGAGAAGCAAATTACCAATTCTGTAAGAATTTTGACAGAACATTTCACTTGTCTGACACACATTTCCAGGAGACTTTGGTGGCACAAACTACTATAGCTGCATCTAATTTACACTTAGGTAAAGATAAAGGTTCCCCTCACACATACATGCTAGTCACTCTAGGGACAAGTGCTTTTACACCATTACAAAGCTGAAGAGCCAGTACTCTCTGAAGACGTCTCCATGGTCATGTAGCCAGCAGACTAAACACCGAGGTGCACGAAATGCTGTTACCTTCCCACCAAAATGGTCCCTATTTTTCTCCTTGCATTTTTACATGCTTTTGAACTGCTAGGTTGGCAGAAGCTAGATATAGTAATGGGAGTTCACTACATTACACAGTGCTAGAGATTCGAACCGCCAAACTGCTGACATTTCTGATTGACAAGCCTCAGTGTTTTGTCCACTGAGCCACCACGTCCCTCTATACTTTATAATTTACATTTCTAAAAAGGCTATTGGCCTGTAACTTCATGCAAGAATGAAAATTAGTACTTGTCTTTCAGAGAAGACAGCAGAGAAAGTGCTGTCAAAACAGAAAAATAATAAATAGTATTCAAAGTGACGTTAAACAGAACTGAATTAAATAGAAATAATACTTTTCAACAGTGAAATTAAACAACTGTATACCATTAACTGTGAAAATGTAAAGGAACAACTTTTCATGAATTGCTCAGAATTAGTTTGGGAAAATATATAGAAAAAGTTTAAACTGCATGTTCAAAATACATATATATATATGTTTTTTCAAGCTTTGGCGGGTTACTTACATGTGTGCTGTTTAGCTTCTTCGGGTATTATCCACGTCATTGCAGTTCTGTTAAAGTTGTAGAACGTTTCAGCAGAATCTCATCTGCCATCCTCAGGCTTCCATAAGTGCTTTCAAAGTTAGCAACGGTTCAGCAGAATCTCATCTGCTATCATCAGGCTTCTGTATGATATATATATATATATTATATAATATATTATATATATAATATATATATAATATATATATATATATATATTATATATATATGTATATAATATATAATAGTATACACACATACAGATGAAACTCGAAAAATTAGTATATCATGCAAAAGTTCATTTATTTCAGTAACGCAATTTAAAAGATGAACTAATATGTGAGATAGTCTCATTACATGTAAAGCAAGATAGTTCAAGATGTGATTTGTCATAATTGAGATAATTATGGCTTACAGCTCATTAAACCCCAAATCTACAATCTCAGAAAATTAGAATTATTACATGCAATCAATAAAACAAGGATTGTACATAGAACAATATTGGACCTCTGAAAAGTATAAGCATGCATATGTACTCAGTACTTGGTTTGGGCCCTTTTACATCAATTACTGCCTCAATGCAGTGTCGCATGGAAGCTATCAGTCTGTGCACTGCTGAGGTGTTATGGAAGACCAGGATGCTTCAATAGCGGCCTTCATCCTTCTGCATATGTTCAGTCTCATGTCTCTATCTTTCTCTTGGCAATGCCCCATATGATTCTCTACAGGAGTTCAGGTCAGGCAAGTTTGCTGGCCAAATCAAAGCACAGTAATCTCACAGTCATTGAACCAGGGTTGGTGCTTTTGGCAGTGTGGGCAGGTGCAAGTCCTGCTGGAAAATGAAGTCAGCATCCCCATAAAGCTCATCAGCAGAAGAAGCATGAAGTGCTCCAAAATCTGGTAGATGGCTGTGTTGACCCCTGGACTTAATGAAGCACAGTGGATCAACACCAGCAGATGACATGGCTCCCCAAATCAACACAGACTGAAACTTCACACTGGACTTCAAGCATCTTGCAGTGTGTGCCTCTCCATTCTTCCTCCAGACTCTGGGTCCTTGGTTTCCAAATGAGATGCAAAAGTTTCTCTCATCAGAAAAGAGGACTTTGGACCACTGAGCAACAGACCAGTTCTGTTTTTCTTTCGCCCAGGTAAGACGCTTCTGAAGTTGGTTTGTTGTTCAGGAGCGGTTGACAAGAAGAATATTGACATTTGAAGCCCATGTCCAGGATCGTCTGTGTGTGGTGGCTCTTGATGCACTGACTCCAGTCTCAGTCCACTCTTTGTGAAAGTCCCCAAACACTTTTGAGTGGCCTTTTCCTGACAATCCTCTCCAGGCTGCGGTCATCCCGCTGCTTGTGCACCTTTTTCTTCCACATTTTTCCCTTCCACATAACTTTCTATTCATGTGCTTTGATACAACACTTGGGGAACATCCAACTTCTTTGCAATTACTTTTTGAGGTTTCCCCTCCTTATGGAAGGTGCCAATGATGGTTTTCTGCACAACTGTCAGGTCAGCAGTCTTTCCCATGGTTGTGATTCCTACTAACCAGACTGAGAGACCAATTAAAGGCTCAAAAACACTTTGCAGTGTTATGGCTTAATTACTGATTAGAGTTGGACACTTTGAGCCTGGAATATTGCACCTTTTCACAATATTCTAATTTTCTGAGATTGTGGATTTGGGGTTTTCATGAAGCCTGTAAGACATAATCATCACAATTATGACAAATCACAGCTTGAACTATCTTGCTTTGCATGTAATGAGTCTATCTCATACATAAGGTTCACCTTTAATTTAAGTTGCATTACTGAAATAAATGAATTTTTGCACAATATTCTAATTTTTTGAGTTTCACCTGTATATGCAAGTTCCAATGGCTAGTTGAAACTATTGCTGTTTTCCGTGATTCAGAACCAAAAATTATGGCTCCAAGGTGATAAAATATTGTTTTAGCCTAAATGCAGATAAGCCACCCTACAGGCCTATTTCAAGTCAACAATATGCAAGGGCACTATCATGGCATTGAAAATAGCTCTTTCGTTCTGTTTACATTGTTGATTGTCTAAATTTGTTTAAAAATTTTACTACTAAAAAAATTGAGTGTTATCTTGTTAAATGTAATTCCCTTTGCTAAAACAACAAAAACATACCTATATTTTCCATTAATTGTGTTCCTGAAATTGTACTGAACCTTATTTTAACACCTGTGATTGGTAACAATGCCTGATGCATTGTACTTCCTGAAAATAATCTCAGGTCTGTAATAGTATAGAAAATATTTTAAATCATCCATTTGTGACTGTGAAATAGACTGTTTTGCAATGCTTAATAAGTGAGAAATATGATATATCTCCTATTTAACCAAAAGGTTATTTAATTTTAATTATATTACAATTATAAATTAGAATTATGACATTCCAGAAATTGAAAACAATTCTGAACCTGTCAAAATTATTCTTAAATAAAGAATTAATTATTGCAAATAAACGGTGTATTTACTTATTCTATCTAGGTTCCAATGAAATAAATTAGTTATGTACAAAGAAAAAATTGTTTATTTTATTTTATTTATATTTAGGTCATTATATCATGTGGTTTGTTTGGCTACAGTGTCAACCCATTGTAAAATTAAAATTAACCATGAGTTCAAGATTTTTGGATATTCCAAATGTCTTTGTATATAGATAAATTGACAAATATTTTAGGATATTTTCTTTTACTAGGTTTTTATTTTACATATGAAAATTTAGTTACCAAATATAGTCATTTTGTACTTTAGCAGAATTGGATATACCAGTTTAAAACATACATACAATTGATGCTAATATATGTAAGTGCTCATCTATGAATAATACATCCCATAGGTAAATGAAGTGTATTTTACAATTTTTAAGATATGACAGAATCAAAATATTATATATTGCATTATCATTGTTATGTAGTTAATGTATTCAAACAAACAAGTACAATGCCATTATGTTCTCTTCGTGTGATAAAATTCAATGTTTTCCGTTAAGCTCAGTTTTTAATATGTTTTTAAACGATTTAGCATACAATAAAAGAAAATGTAGTTACCCCAGTGGTTTTAAACAATTGAAGCCAGTGCAGTCTGCTTTGTCTTCCTGGGCATGTAACTCTAAATGGGACTCTCTAACCTCCTAACAATACACATATACTATGTTTATTGGTTTCTTTTAGGAATTTCCTTTGCCAGTTAGGCACTTTCATAATCTCCTGTCAGTATGTTCAAATCAAGGTGACCTTCATTCCTTTACATGTCAGAAGCATAAAGAGCATCAATTTGACTCCTGAAGCATTTGACAAGGTCTGTTCTTCTTGATTTTAGTGTTGGGGTTAAGAGTCCATTTTCAACTGTAAACAGTTCTGAATGAAGGTAGATGTATTTCACCTGGTGGAAAAAATACTTTGTCACAATAAAAAATGTTTGATGCATATAACTACCATGTAGGCAGTTACTATTTTACTGATAAATGTTAAATCAAAGAATAGCATAACTGAGGGGACAGTCTATAGCAGGGCTGTCAAACTGGAGGCCCATGGGCCAGATGCATCATGCACAGGCCATGCCCACCCCAGCTCCACAAAGGGAAAAACTTCACAAAACATCCCGTGACAGCAATGTGATGCCATGAGTTTGATACCCATGGTCTATAGCATTTCATTTTCATATTTATGGGATATTTAGATTCCACTGAATTTATACTCATAATTTGGGTCCAAGGGCTATCTCAGTTTGGAATAATATGGGAAATGAAGCATTAATTTCCAAGAATTCTTCCAAAACATAGTTATTATTGTATTAATTGTGTACATTTGTCAAAGGCCAAGAATGGAGATTCAAACTGTGTGTTTCAGAATATCAGACATATGCCATTAAGAATTCTGAAGTCTTTTGGAAACCCATTGTAAAAGATAAGATCAATTTGATCTCATTAAAACATCTAGGAATCATAATATATGTGAAGGGTTATCATCACCAAACATATCCTGGTATTATTAGAGTCTTTTCCCAATAGCTATTACAGGACTTTTCTGTTTATAAAATCAAGCATCTTATCTTTTCAATATGAATAAAATGATTATATTCATCAATAATAAATGATTATTCATCTTGCATATCAAATCTCAGGAGGGCAAAGTAGAAGGGGAATTTAGGGACGGCATAACTTTCAGGTGTTCATCACTGAAATTTAATATAGAGAAAGCAATAGTTTCTTCATTGATTCTTCTTTGAATTCCTTACAAAACCCATAATCTTCAGCAGTTTCCTAGATAATTACTTACTTGTTCAAAGGTCTTAAGGCCAGCTTCTTTTCCCAAATTGTTCATTTCCATCAATACAGCATTTTTCACTACCTTAAAACAAAAATGGAGTTTAACTGTTAACTATTTATCACTTTAAAAATTTAAAAATACTAACCTAAATGTAGATAAAATTGCTTTTTGAAAGTGTAAGTCAAATATAGCCTGAAAATGACATTCAAAACAACAAAAAACAAGTAGTAAACCTGAGTAATCTTTCTGAATGGTATAATAATTAAAGGAATTCAAACTTTGCACTTGAAATGTTTGGAGGATAAATGCTAAAAAATGTCATTAAAATTACCTCTATAAATTATTTTTTCTTGTCAACATATTCATGAAAATTGTTTCTTTCATACCTTAATCCATTAAGATCAGTGGTGTGTTTCAAAAAAGTTTACCACTGGTTTGATGGGCGTGGCTTGGTGGGCATACTTTGTGCACGCATGCACCAGACACATACTTTGCACAGGCACAGAGGTTTTCTGACTCACCTCCTGCAATCCTGCACTCTCCCTGTCACTTCAGCAGCTGACGTGTGGCAATCTGCTGTGCTGCACAAAGCAACTCAGCTTCAAAAGCAGCACATAAAGGTCAGTATGGGAGCCTGGGCGAAGGGGTGGCTTCAACAGCAGAGCATCTTAGAGAACTGGTTCGGTCTCTGCTGGTCTTCAGTGCTACTGGTACCCCAGAACTTGGTTGAACCAGTAGAATATCACCACTGATTAAAATGAATTTGGTTTACACCAGTCTTTCATATTTTCTTTACAAATTTGCTTTTCTCAATTAAAAGACATTTTATTTCTTTGTATTAGAGATATCAAGAACTATCAACTCATAGTACATAGATACAGAAAACATGCAGTTAATCTTCAATTTACAGTCATTCATTTAGGACTGTTCAAATAACAATGGCATTGAAAAAGTGACTTGCAACCAGTTCTTGCACTTACAAGCATCGCTACATCCCTATGATCATGTGGGCAGTTGTCAACTAGCATATATTTATGACAGTTGCAGCACCTCAAGGCTACGCAATTGCCTTCACAGCTGGCTTCTAACAAGCAAAGTCAATGAGGGAAGCCAGATTCACTTAACCCCATGATTCACATAACAACTGTGGCAAAAAAGATCATAAAGTCATGCTCAACTCACTTAACAAGTGCCTTGTTTAGTAACAGAAATTCTAATTTCAGTTATAATCTTCAATCAAGGACCACCTATAATAAATAATCAGTTGAGGTACTGGTTATTATAGTCCCAAGCTACAATTTCCACAAGATACCTTGGGCCCAGGAGTGTCAAACACGCAGTGTCACATCACGTTTTCACATGATATATTGTGACTTTTTCCCCCTTCACTAAACCAGAGTGGGCGTGGCCAGCAGATGCCACATCTGGCCTATGGGCTGCGACTTTGACACTCCTGCTCTGGACTATTTTGAGCTAAATACAGTGCAAGGTCTTTACTAATTTCTAGATTAATACCCAACAATCTATCAGTTTTGTGCTGAACAACTCCATGGAAGATTACAATGCTCATCAAAGTGCAAATGTTAATACAAAATATATAAAAACAATGCAAAGTGATATAAATAGTAAACTGTACATAAACTCTCTTTCATAAAGCTTTATTGAGTTTTTTTTCCATTTATACATAATACCAATAGTTACTAAACAGCGCTGTGACATTATATATACATTTATGTGTCCTATCAAAACTTACAATACACAATCCTTTCATACCCTCTTATATATTATATATATTATTTACATTTTCTATTCTTATATCTATTATCAATCCAAATAAACCATGTTTCCCACACTGCATTGTATTCTGTGTCTGCTTTCCTTTTTAATTCCATAGTCAATTTATTCATTTCCACACACTCTAAACATTATTAAGCCTTCAGGTGGTATGGAGTTTTTCTTCCAGTACTGAGCATATGTAATTCTTGCTGCTGTTAATATATGTAATATATTTGAGAAGGCGGAGCTTCGTCTCGGTGCTACAGCTGCGATCTCGGGGCTCTGAGATTGCAGCTGATATTTTCGCCCCTTGGTCGTCCTAAACGACCTAAACCGTCCCGTAGAGACGGGGATGTTAAAGGGCACAGTCCCAGGATCCCAGAGATATCGCAAATCTCTGGTTTGATCCGGGAGAAGCCTTTTGCTGGCGGTGGAAAGGCAGCCTCCAAACTGCTGAAGCCGGGACAGCGTCCGAAAAGAAAGTGGCTGGAGCGAATGCGTATCGGCTGGGTGAGAAACCTCTTTTGTAATGTAAATTGGCTGAGACCTGAAAGGATATCCTGAACAAAGAAGAAACCTGTGACTTTATTTTTGTTTGACTGGAATTGTTTAAGCGGCGTTTTTTAAAGTGATGTCAAATTGAGGCTTGGATTCTTTCCTTACTACTTCTTTTTCTGAGGACTTTAATGTGATTTTGTAGGTAACCAGATTGAATTTTTTCTTAATATATATTCATGCTTCTTTTGATTTTTTAATTTCATTAGGATAGAGACCCCCTTTGATTTTTTTCTTTCTTTTTCTCTGAGTTTTGTATACATTACTCTTCTTTCTGGCTGGGGGGGGAAAGTATTAAGAGATTTTGCAACACTGCCAATTAGAGGTTGAAAGTATTTTATTTGAATTGGGGAGAAATGTTTAACTACTCCTTCTCAAGGACATTTTAATGTTGATAAGAATGGAGGGAGAGCACAGAAAAAATATTATTACAGGTGTTTTCCTGGACTCTTATCAATATTTCAACACTTGAGGCTTGGCTTTGAAGCTGCTGGAGAAGAGAGTCATAATAAGAGCCTTGGATAAATAAATTAAAGTGCAGTGTGCAGTCCATATATACTTGTGAAATCTCTACTCGCCAGCCTTTTTGTATATTTTAACTCTAGTAATATTTTATTTTTGCTTTTTTATTTATCCTTTTTTTCTTGTTTTTGGCCTCTTCACTATTGGATTTCTATTTTGGATCATAATTGGCTATTCTATCAGATGGATTGAAGGTCAAAAAGAATTTGAAGTTTTTTGAAGCATTAAAATGAAAGAAAAAAGTGAAAAAAAGAAGGTGTTAAATAAATAGACTGTGTGTTTTTGGATTGTTTGGTGACTTTGAGATTTTGGAAATTCTATTTGAATGACTAAAATCATTTGGGTCGTTTAAATTTTTTTTTTTTTTACAATGGCATTACTTATGGATGAACTGAAAATGAATTTATAAAATATGAACAAGAGAAACAAGAAGGGAAGGATTCTTTTGGCTCTATTTTTCGTTTCTTAGAAATGGCAATTTCTACATATGAGAAACTACAAGAACAAGAAGATTGGGATGAAGAAGAAAACCATCCCTAATGAACAAGCAACTTTATTTGGGAAGAAAGGGAAAGGAGAGAAAGAGAATGGAGAATTTAAGACTAAAAAACAACCAAAAAAAAGGAAAATAAGGTGAAAAGTGGAACACAACATCAGAAAGCAACAGAAAAGAAAAATACACAGAGGTGGAGATAAGAGACAAGGGGTAAAAAGGTAGAGTGGAGAAGCAAGGGAGGAAAGAAGGAGAGAAGCTACAAAGTTTGAAAACAAATGTAAAGAAACAGAATTTATTTTAGAATAATGGTAAACATACAATTAAAAGAGATTCTGCAAAGGTACATAAGATTGTGTTGTTGTATTTGTATTTGAATAATGTTACAAAATTGGAATAATATATGATTATAAATGGGACAAAATATTTAATGTAACTTAGCGAAATTTCTTTTTTTTTAAATAAAATAAATGAAATCAAATATGAGAGAATTGAATTAAAGAAAATGGAACATTGTCATTGTATAATATTTTTAAAACATAAGTGAAATAGGGGAAGTAACTAAGCCAAAATCTATAATTGTTCCCATAGAAGCATGATATTTATTTAGAAAGGATTGTGTAAAATGTTTAAGACTTAAATGAATACTAATTTTAATGATATAATTTTAATGCTATGGATTGTTGTTTTAATTATATTATATATTTTTTAAAAAAAATTTTTTCCTTGTTTTAAAATATTGAGTCTATCTTTGAGAATGTACTACGCAGAATCTGAATGAAAATTATGTGTTATGTTAAGCTTTAAAACTAGGGGAAGGATAAGTATGATAAGGCATTATACTCCAATCGTCATTACAGAAAAAATTTTGTGTTAATGAGAAAGATAATAGACAGCTGAAATAGGACAGACAAAGGATATAAGTATAATGATTTAAATTGAGATGAAATAAATATAACAGAATTAAGAGATTGAAAAGAGGGAGAAGCTATATAGAAAATGTAAAATAGTGAAAAAAATGGAATGCTATAATAAAAGTGAAGCACGAACTTGAATTATGTCTGTACAAAAAGATGTAACTCGGGATCAAACTGCCGTCCAAAAAGATTTTTTATGTTTTTTATGTTTTGTGTTTGTTTGTATATGTTTGTTTGTTAAAAATTAATAAAATTCTTATAAATATATATATATATATATATATATGCCTTAGGAGGGGCGCTAAGAGGCAGCAGGGAGGCGTTCAAGGTGTAGGCATTGCAGGCTCACCCCATTGACTGTTGAACCACTCCAGAGCTGGTGCCTTGAATGCGCGTGTCGATGGCTTTGCTTTACTTTCCCCAAAGTGCCGCCGCTATCTGTATGTTTGTCTATCTATCTATTCATCCATCCATCCATCCACAAAGGTCTGTCTGTCTGTCTTCCTGCTTCCTACCTACCTGCCTGCCTGTCTTTCTGTCTACTTACCTACTGTGTTTCTCACATTATAAGCCGGGCCTTATATTTTTGACCCCCGAAAAAACGGCGAGGTCATCTTTTTGGGTGACTTAATTCCCCCTTGCATCCATGGGTGGGCGGCAGTGACATCTTGGTTCAGGAGACCTTTTCCTTCTCCCTTGCTGCCGGCATTAAAAGAACGCCGTGGGATTTGGCGCAGCCACATGCAGCCAAGTCAGGGCTCCTCCCTGCAACCGAGCCCGAGGAGACACTTGGCTTCAGGCGCTCCCATCACCGTGTTCCAAGGGAAGGCTCTCGCCTGAAGGATCTCTCCCTCTCTCTCTCTCCCCGCAAGGTCTGCGCTGCAGCTGAGGAAGAGGAGACTTGCAGCCAGTTCCTTCTGCTTGCTGAGAGGTGAGGAAGCCGCGGCTTTGTACAGCAAGCGAAGCCGTGTTCGCCCGGGCGAGATTTGGGAATGAGGGGCAGGAGGAGGCATGCACGCACCTGTGGCTCGCTTTCCTGGCTCTGCCCAGCCCACACGGCTCTGGCGCGCCTGGCCGGGATGAGCAGAGGGTCCGGCAGGAGGCGCTCGCTGCCTTGGTGAGAGCTCTGCCACCGGGAAGGAGGAACTGCCTGTCGATTAATTAATTCGATTTTATAAATTGAATGCCTATAAAACATGGTGAGGCTTCCTATTGTGGAGGCTGTATTGTTGAGAGAAACACCGTACCTATCTATCTATATCTATCTACCTATACCTACCTACCTACCTATCCATCCATTCATCCAAAAGGTCTGTCTGTCTCTCTGTCTGTCTGTCTTCCTGCCTGCTTGCCTGCCTGCCTACTTACCTACCTATCTATCAATATATATATCTACCAATATATCTACCCACCTACCTACGTACCTGTCTCTCTCTTTCTCTCACTCTCTCTTTCTCTCTCTATCCATCCATCCATCCATGTTTGCTGGCTCCGCAGGCACATCAGGAAAGAAGAGCAAAGCCAGTCTGGGAGGGAGGAGGAAGGGAAGGAGGGGAGAGAGAGAGACAGAAAGACAAACAGAGAGACAGAGAGACAAAGAGAGACAGAGAGACCTGATGCATCAGATTGAAATGAGGCCTAGTTTAGATTGAGCCCTTTTCCACATTGAAACATCTTTGCCAGCACACTGAAACATCTTTGGCTTCTATTAATGGTTTTGTGGATGAAATAATGGTCAAGACTATCAGGAAGCTCTCATATTTGTTGAGGCTTTAAATAAGATCCAACTGGACCAGACCTCCACCCTAAAAATTACTTTTCCCCAATGTATTAATTACAGTGCCAATTCTGAAGAAGGCAAAACCAAAATGTACTGGTAAATTACAAGGAGAACACACACACACACTCCCTTCTAATCCTGCTGGAGCAGGTAATTGGACTAGAATAGATATCTCATTATCTTTCTCCTCCCTCCCTCCTTTCTTTTTCTTTCTGTTCCTTCCTTCCATCCCCCCTCTTTCTTTGTCCCTTTTTCTTTCTTTCCCTTTTTCCTTATTTGTCTTCTGTTTTGGGCTTGCTTCCTTTAATTCTGTTTATGTAATTTCTCTATTTAATATATTCTTTTTTTCTTCCTCAATTGGTGACATTCTGTCTGTTTTTAAATACTGATCTATTTTGTATATTACTATTATTTTTGGTCTGTAGAGATCTGCAAAATATTTTAGGGCAATCTTTTTTTCCTTTTCTTCATTATTTTGTAATATTCCTAATTCATCTTGAAGTTGGTGTATTATTCTTTTTCTTTTTTCAATTTATAGGCCAGCCATCTCCCTGGCTTGTTTGCATTTTCAAGATAATTTTGTTTCATAAATTTAAGATCCCTTACAAAATCTTCCTGTTCTAATAGATTTAATTTGTGTTTGGCCAAATTCATTTGTTCTTTAATTTGATTACTCCTTGGTTTTTTCGTTGTTGTTTTTTTTTGCATTAATTTTTCTCAGTCTCCAATCTCTAATTGTATTTTATTGCCCCCGTTTCTCCTTATTCCTTTTTGCTTTGTAAGATATTGTTAACCCTCTAGTATATGCTTTCATCGTGTCCCATAGGATTGGCAAAGATGTTTGTTGTTTTTTATTTATATCAAAAATATTATCAATTTGTTTGAAATTTTTGTAATAAATTCTTCTTCTAATAATATCTGGGGGTTCAATGTCCATCTTTTTCTTTTATTTTTCTGGCCTCTCCAACTTACTTTAATGGGGTTATGATCAGCCCAGGTGTTTGGGAGAATTTCAATTTTCTCTATTTCTTTACCTAAAACAATATTTGTCCATACCATATCAATTCTTGAATAGGATTTATGTGGATTTGAGTAGTATGTACATTTTTGTTCTGTGGGATTTAATGTTTTCCATACATCTACTCGGTTCAATTCTTCTATCATATCAAAAAATGTTTGTGGCAGTATATTTCTATGCAAATATCTTTTTGACCTATTTCAACAATTCTTTCATGAAGTTTTTTGTAGATTTTTTTTGGTTTTTGTTAGGTGCATATATATTTACTAGTAGCATCTGTCTTTGTCCTATTTTTATCTCTAGTATTAATATTCTACCCTTAATGTCTCCATAAATTTGCTTTTCTTCTATCTCTTCCCTAATACATATCACCACCACCCCTTTTTTCCCCCAGCCAATGAAGTATGGAATTTCCTCAATTTATTAAATTCTAAATACTTTTTATCTTGATATGTACCTCTTGGAGGCACACAATATCTATATTTTGCTTAACCAGTTTTGATAGTATTATTTCTTAAGTACAGCATTTAATTCATTTACATTTATTGACAATAGTTTTGGTTCTTTTTCCATATTTCTATTAGTCTATCTGCATCTAGTTCCTGTTAGTTTTTTTTTATTCCTTTGGGATCTGGTTCTAATGCCTTCTTCCTTTTGGGTTTCTTGTGTTTCTTTTGTCTTATCTTCCTGGTCTTCTATCTCTGATTCTGGCCTTTTTCCTGGCTTCCTTCCTCTACTGCTGTTGTTTTCTTCCATTCCTGTCAATTGGTCATAGAGTTCTTGGGCTTTGTCCAGGTTGTCTATTTTTATCTTTTTTCCCTGCCATGAAACCAGCATACCTTCTGGAATGATCCATCGAAACATGATGTTCCATTTACTTAATTGTACTGCCAGGTAACAATAATCTTTACATTGTTCTCTAATTCGCCTTGGTATTTGTTTGAGAGTGATAATCTATTTGTTCTTATACACTATAGGCTCCTCCCTTGTTATTTTATGAATTATGTCCCTGATGTTCTTCCAGGTGAATCTGAAGTGCACTTCTCTGAGTAGCCAATGTCTTTTGGCATACTTAGTCTGGACCATGTAGACTTAGTCTATCTCTCTTATAACCTCTTGGATATCTCTTTCCAGGGTTTCTGCTATCAGTTCCGCCATCAATTTTCCCAGGTCTTCATCCTTAGCCTCTGTTATATTCTGAAACCGTAAATAGAAAGAGGCTCAATCCATCTACAGCTCAATCCATCTACAGCTTAGCTGGACTAAGGAATCTTCCAAATTCTTATTTATTTCCATCATGCGTTGATCAACCTGCTCTAATTTTTTTCTCTGTTCTTTCTGCTTTTACTTCTACTGTTTTAATTTTTTGCTCATTTTTCTGAATTGTTTCTTGTATAGAGTCAAACTTATTGTCTAGCTTTTGGATTTTATTGGTCAATTCCTCATGGTTTTTGGACATTGTCTCTTGTAATTTCACTGTTTCTTGAATCATTATCAGGGTTAATTGCATTGTTGGTGTATTCTGCGGTTGATTTGATTTTTCTGCGTTTAACATTCCATCAATTGTTTTCTAGGTTGATGGAGATGCTGTTGCTGCTGATGGATTTGAAGATGTTTTTTCCCTGCTCTTGAAGTGATTGTTGTTATACTGATCAACTCTTTCAGGATATTTTTTTCTCTCCTAAAATTTTATGAGTAGTTTCCCAAATTATCATACAATCACTTTAAATCTAAAGACCAAATAATTATTGAAATATTGAATAAGAAACACAGAAACATATTATTGAAATGTCTGTAAAATGAAACTATCTAATCAATAATATGTTTCTGTGTTTCTTATTCAATATTTCAATAATTATTTTCCATTCATATACATTCTAATAAATGTGATATAATATACGATATATTATAGTTAATACTTAATATACAATTAACGTAAGTATTAATCCAAGTATATAAATCCTAATTATATTTTAAATAGAACAATATCTATCTGTCTAAATATATATCCAAAATTATAGTCTATTAAATCATCTATAATACTTATACGTAACTCCAGTTTATATTTGGCATTCAATATAAATATAATTTAATATAAATTAATTATAGATTAATCCTATAATTTTAATAAAACTTATCTATATTTTATCGATATTTCCTAAAGGTATCTCAATCTTTAAAATTAATACAAATATTTATATATCAATATTATATTCAATATTTCAAAACACTTAATATATTGAACCAGTTATTTTACAGTTAATTTTCTAATAGACTTAACGTCCAATTATTACAAAGCTCCTTGATGTTCGAGTGTTTGTTTCCAGTTCTGTCTCGGGTAATAGTCCAATTTCCTTCCGTTGTTAGTTTTGGACTTTCTTTAGGTCTCCTGCTTGTCCAATTATTAAGTTCAGTGGTTCTACAGTTTGTTCCTCCGGTCTTTCACAGGTTTCTCCAAATCTTCCTAAATTGCCTTATTGTTGTTTTAGCTCCTGAAGCTATCCACTTCCTCCCTCTGCTTGCAGAGCTTTTCTCAAACAAATCCACAATCCACAATCACCTCCAGAGCTCTCCTCTTCCATCCTCTTTCTGCTTCAAACTTTCACTTCTTCCAGTTTTACTCTGCACAGCCACACAGCCGATACTTTGTTGCTTTCAGCAGCAGACGAATTAAACCACTGGATTCTCCTTTCCCTCCTTCTCAGGCTTAAAGACTTCTATTCTCTCTTTTCGGCTTTCCTGAGTTCTTTAGATTACAGCTCTTTCTTTCAGGTTGCCACTTTTGGGGGTTAAAGCCCTTCCCCTGGAGCTTCCTCCTCTGCCAAGAATCTCTGGAAAGTTACTCACTTTAGGAGTTCGATCAAGTCTATTGTGATATGGGATTCTTTCCAAATGTCACAGTCCATTCTTTACATTTATTCCTTCCTCTTCATTTGTGATTAGTCCACGGTTTTAAGTCTCCCATGTCAGTATGACAGGGCAGGACACTCTCCACACCAGGATCGAGGGAAATCCTTCAGTGTAGCAGGAGGCTGGCTCCCTCCCCACCAAACCCTTGGGATCCCCTCTGCTTCACATTGCTCTCCAAACTTCCCGATCATGGAAAAATCAGAGTTAAAGGACAGAGTTAGTAGTCTTCTTGCTCTGCAGCACCTAAGATGTCATCACTGGAAGTCATAAACTGTCAGTTCATTCTACAATGCCACTTTGGAATGTGAAAGATTTAGGATCACTGTTCTATTGGACAACCTCTTTTCTCCCATTTCTAGTTATTTTGTTTAAATTCAATCTGCAACTAGACAATTTTTATGGCATAAATAAATGTAAAAGTCATTAAATGATTCTTGCTCTGATGATTTGATAAGTAATGATATTTTAGATCATGCATTTTTTCCTATTGTGTATACTGACACATTTTATACATTATACGAAAGCATCATAGTTTCCCTATTGAAACCACTGAACTATATTTTCCAAGCTACAGTGGATGTCTTTATAATATGTTCATCCAAAATCATATAAACCATATTGTAGCTTGTATGACTTGCGAACCTATACAACATTTAACTATAAAATTTAGCTCAAACATTTTCATCTTACAAATTAAGGAATTTTTAATTCTTTATATGTAAAATGTATGTCCACTTACTGAATTTTTGCAAAGATCTTCAAATGAACCTTTTACTCCCAGGTTTTCTGCTAATGCTGGAAGAGTTTCTTCATCAGGAACTACAATTCCCACCAAGAAAGACTGTTTGTAGGAGGGAAAAAACATATTTAGATTTTAGTCAATTTAGAAAAGAAAGTATTTATCGTCAATATATTCTCTGACGCAGGGGTGGGATTCTGCCAGTTTGGACTGGTTCGAGTGAACCGGATGTTAAAGTAACAGCTGGTTCACTGAACCAGTATTTTAAAGGACTGGCTGGCCCCACCCCTCCCTCCCTCCCCTCCCAGGAGTCTCCATGCAGCCCATTGAGATAAGTGCAGGGTCCGTGCGGAGGCTCTGGGAGAGGGAAAGCAAGCCTTCTGGAAGTCTAGAAATGGGCCTGTTTCTGGCTTCCAGAGGGCCTCCAGAGGCTGGGTGAGGCTGCTTTAGCCCTCCCAGAGGCCCAAGGGAGGCCTCTGGACCCTTAGGAGAGCAAAAATGGCCTCCCCCAGGCACTGGAGGCCTACCTGAAGCCAGAAACAGGATGCTATGGTAGGCCTCACCCACCTTGTCCATGCCCACCCAGCAACCGGACAGCGAACCGGTTGCTGGGATTTTTGAATCCCACCCTTGCTCTAACACATACAAAATCCCTCCTTTTGGGGGGAAGGTATGTCATGTTTGGAGAAAAATTGTTTGAGCGTATCATTTATTTGAAAGCCATAATTAAAAACTGAAAAGTAATCTTGCAATGGACAGAACAGCCTTTGGGAGTCAAGATAGAACTCCCAAAGGAACATATTGTTACCTGAAGGCTATCTCCATGCACAAATACTTGTGCTACAGAAGGACCTCTGGTATATACGTTTTCAATCTTTTCAGGTGCAATATATTCTCCTTGGGATAATTTGAAGATATTCTTTTTTCTGTCAATTATCTTCAATGTATTATTCTATAAAAGAATGTAATAAAATGGGGATTGATAATTCATACAACAAAAAATGGAATCAGTTACAGATATTCTTACTGTGCCCTGTTATGCTTGCAAGGAGCTTACTTTAATAATGATGCATGACTGCTTAATACCTAAAATTCAAGTTTTGTAAGATGCAAGATTTAGGAGGTAATTACAATATCTATCCACTCACTACCCAGCTTTTAAGGTTTCCGAAAGCATTCGCATTCAATTGCGAACTGATTTCAGTTTCTTTTGCTAAAAGATCCCAGAAATTGGTATTTTAGGCACTGATTTTTTCTCTACCTTAAATGGCCTCCAAATATTTACTGCTTAATAGTTAATATAAGAAACTACTTAGCATGCAAAGGAAGCATTAATCTCCAAGATCAATCTGTGTTTGTAACATATGTAGTTACAGAGAACTTCATTTCAACTTGCAATTACTACTTTTACACACACAGACTTCTGAGCCAGACTTCCAAACACCAAGTTAAGGTGCCCTTTATTTTTGTCAGAATCAGTTGTACCTTGAGCCCTGATGACCTACAATTAACATTAACGTGGTCACAATTATGTTGTGTCATGAGTTAATGTTTGAAATCTTCATATGATCTTTAGTTGCTATACAAGTCTATAAATTAACTATTATAAATAAGGTTGTATTAAGGAGTTTGTTTTACTCCTACTGACTACTGATTACTAGGCTTGTCTCAACTGACAGAAAATGAAGAAAAAATAGCAGCCAAAAATAATGAACTTTGGGCACTAAATAAGGTACATATTCTTGAAATATACCACTTCAGATCTTAACAAAAAATAACAATATCCAGGGATTTTTCCAATCAAGAGACATTATACAGATGTTATATTTTTCTTTCTAAGATTTTCATTGGTTGGTTGGTTTGTTGGGGATATATAATGTATATACCACATGTTTGTATTGATGGAGAGGAAAATGGAAGCAATTGAAAACAGAGTTTATAAGTAAAATAAATGTATGAACCATTTCAGAGAACTATCATAACCAAACTCAAAACTTAGAAGTCATATTTCATATTTCATAACATCAAACATTGCTCCTGTTTAAGGTCATCCATATTATTGTACAAACAGAAGGAATTATGAAGACTGTCTACCTTTGGTATGATCTCATTTTATCTTAAATATTCCAAGTATAATAGTAATTCTCTTTGCAAAGAAATACTTTTAAGCACCTGAAAACAGTTTAAGATATATTTTCTACAACTTACTTGCTACAATTATTGACAGTACAACGTAGAAACCAAAACATTCCACTATTAATTGCTTACCGGCATCCATTTTCCAATATCTCCAGTATGAAGCCATCCGTCATTATCCAATGCTTCTGCTGTTTTCTCAGGGTCTTTCAGATAGCCTTTGAATACATTTGTCCCTTTAATACAGACCTATGAAATGCACACAGTGTTACTATTCAATTGTTTTTGGTTCAAAAAGATAAATTCAGATAATGTTATATTATAAAAAATGTACTTACTTCCCCTGTGTTGTCAGATGCAAAATAATTCATTTCTGGGACATCTTCAAGTTTTATGATATTGCAGGGTAAAGGGGGTCCAACATAACCTAAAGGACACAACCCAAAACAGAGTGTGACAATCTATGTGACTGGTGGTTTTTTGAATAAATGTAGTAAAATTTATTAGAATAGGATTAAAAGAATTAAAAGCTGTGGTTCCCAATGGAAAATCCTACATGCACTTAAACTAGAAGCATACTTTAATATAATCTTCTGACTCTCATTTGAAAACCACCATAACTCAGATATTTCCAAAATAATTCCCTCAGTTCTAAAAGATCCTAACATGAAAATTTAAGAAACCCACCTGCGTTCCAATCTCCAGGCATTGTGACTGTACAGCCAGCTGTGCATTCTGTTTGACCATATGCCTCTACAATCTTATTAGGAAGACAAAAGTTTAATTTATACAGTTCTTGAGATTCACTGCAATTCTGTGTTTTTAACATAGATCCTGACAAGATTGTTTTAATATTAAATGTCTGGCAGAAATTACAGTCTAACTCTACATTATCAAAATAAACGGTCTCATCTTCTGGTTGTGTTATCTTTGTCTGCTACTGTGTATTTTAATTTTTTTGGCATTCATGACAGTTTGCTTTCAATTTATTTGAAGTTTGTTCACTGCCTAGAGTCATTTGCTGAGATGGATATCCATACAAATCGAATCAATGAAACAAATATAACAGTACTCCCATGACAGTGGAAGCAGCAGTAAGAAAATGCTCTTTAAGTTAAGAAGATTAAAAAATGTAAATCTTCATCAAACTAGAACCTTTCATCAGCATTTTGGGGATATGGGAAAGAGAAAGTTTGTGCCTATTGCCCACTTATTTTTAAAGAGAAAAGCCAAGGAATTGGTGGCTTCTTATTGACCACAATGTTAGCTTTTCAACAATACTAGTGATCCCACTGTTGTCAGACCTTTTGCTGATAGGCCTGTTTAAAAAAACAATAACTTAATAAAGCAGTTGCTCAATCAAACTCAATCCACGTTATAAATTCACATATTAACAGAATTCACATATTAACAGAACTGGAAAGCTAACTCATCCCTTCAGAATTCTACACTTACATGACAGCCAAAGACTCCTCTGAAAAACATGAGGATAGATGGAGATATTGGAGCAGCACCAGTTAATATTAGATTCAGCTTTCCACCTGTGACTTGCTGTCAATCAATAAAAAATAATCAGGATGTGAAGTGTCTTCAAAAGAAACAATAGCATAAATTTTATATAACATGCCTTGTACATATTAATCTTGAACAAGGTAGATTAGATCACGCCCCACCTCCTCCCAATGCACAATTTGCTTCTTCCTTCTCCATCCTGGACAATTTTATTTTAACTGAATTTTAAATTTAAATTTAATATCCCTATTTATTGCTTTAATGTTTTACATTGCATTTTAATTGAGTGATTGTAAGTCACCTAAAGTTGCCTCTGGAGAGATAGGCAACATATACATGTAGTAACAAATAATTAAGTAAAATGTAAAGAGGAACATATACCTGAAATTTGCTGAATATTAGTTTGTCCCATATGCTATTGTTTCGGATAATGCCCTGTTTCACCTCAGCAAGTTTTCTGTTTACAGCAACATTTAGCAACAGTCGCTTAAATCTTGTTTGGGTACTAGTTTGAACCTGAAAAAAGGTTAGTTCACATAATAAGAACTTGATTTTTCACAAAAATAAACTTGCCTACTTTATGGCATGCATTGATACTAGTGCTTCCATATAAAGGCCCAGTTCCACTGCACTTACGGATGCAAAGAGGATGTAAAATGTTAAAAAAAGCTTGCCATCCACTGGAAAACGCTATGCAATATCTCATTGTGTATCACTGCATATAGTTTCATCTCATCTTCGTCAACGCATCCTGTCCTACTGAATTGTCATCCGCACTAAAAAGGTTTGAAGAGCTGCACAAAACTTTTGAAACGGAATGAACTTTCCAAGAGCCACGTACGATGTACATCCCGACGAATTACGGGCAACAACTTCTATTGTCCGTTATCATCTGTTAAATGTCCACTGTATTCCTCACTGCATCCTCCGGCCATCCCCTCAACTCACATCCGCTGCAGCTGAAAAGCGGAAAGAGGGAGGAAACCAAAAGGTACACGGAACGTCTACACAGCGTTAGTAAGCACAAGAAACTAGAAAAGTAATGTAAGCGTTACATGCCATCTTGTAGTACAACAGTAATTTAAAAATGGACAAAAACATTTGGTATCTGGAGATGTACTCAATATACTTTACGGATGTCTGGAACCATTGCTAGGGTATATAGAAGGACACCTAAGCAGACAACCGAATTTAATAAAAGGACCGGGTGAGAAAGAATCATCTGGATCTGCACGTATGAGTCCAGCAGACTGTACAGACTATCCACCTCTTGTCTTGTGTCTGCAAGTATCTCTAATATGTTCTCTCTCACCGTTGGAAGGCACGTGACGTCTGCACTGGATGGAATTGTGAGTCAGACCTGGACTGGTAGGAGGCAGCTTTCAGTCTGGGCCTTGAGGGTTGTGCAGTCTAAGTGCATGTCAATTTTCTGGCTTCATCACTTGGCCTATCAATCGGCCTCGAGTTCGGGCAACGTCCCTCAGGGTCTGGCTCACGTAGGTGATCGAAGGGCTTCCCAGGCCAAGTGCTCTGTCCAAGTCGAGCAGCAGAAGAGAGAAGTTTCTGTTGCTGGTCCTTCATTGTGTCCCTGATCTCCAACATACATCTGTCATCCTGGCGCCTACCAGTCCTGCCTCTCTGCCTGCGTCCCTGGAGTTGGTGGTGGGTGGTTGCCTCATGGTGCTGTGCTTCTTCCTCCATTTTGACAGCCAGGGGTCATCCTCCATGGGATCCTTCCAAATCTGCCGGCATGGGGATGCCACTGTCGAGGGGGTCTCTGCTGTGGGCCCCTCTGAAAGACACCTGCTTGGAACAGGGTACATCCTGGCTCTCTGGCTGAACAGAGGACTGGCTTGTCTGGTGGGCTGTTCTGAGGGAGAGGGGTTCTCCAGAGGGGCTCGCTCACCTCGGTGGCGGAGGATCTCACGCCCTCCAGGAAACTGCACTTGGCTCATGACATAACATTCTCGCCTGGGTCAAGTGAGCTGATACGTGCGTCCTGCCCCGATTTTTCTTGAGGGTATGCGTGCCATACCAGGTGTCCTATTGGTGACTTCAACCACATCTCCAAGGAGTACATTCTGCATAATCCCAGGCTCTCTGCCTTGTCTCCCCAAGCTGCTGCTTCTTCTTGGTGTCCGATACAGTTCTGTGGCCCTTTCTACAGAGGTACTCATTCTCCCTCAGCCATTGCAGCACATCATCCTCATGCTCCTCGTAACGGTGAACTGTTTCTGTCTCCCTTCTCATTCCCTTGCCTCTCTCTCTTCTGGCAGGGCCTTCAGCAAGGGCCTTCAGGGGCTTCAGCATCAAGGGCCTTCTGGAGATTTTTCGGGCCTTCCAGGGGCCCTGAGCAGCAGGGCCTTCAGGCGCTTGAGCAGCAGGCCTTCAGCCAGCAAGGGCTTTGAGGGCTTGAGGGCCTCGGGGCTGGTCCACACACCACAGCAGCAGCAGCAGCAGGCAGCAGCAAGCAGCAGCAGCAAGCAAGCACAGAAGCACACTTCTTCAGAGCCAGTGCCGAGGGGGTGGAATGCTGGTTCTGGCCTTCTTCACCTTGCCAGGCTTGAACAAGTAGGCACGGACTCTCCTCATCTTGCCTGACTGGCATAACCATGGTCGTTCCTGCAAGATGTATGTGACAGCATGCCTTTCATTGTAATGCTGACTGCGTGTGTGCTGCATCCTTTTATATCTGTGGACGATTGCAATTCATACCCTCCACATGCGCAGTGAATGCTTTGCATCAAGATATACATCTGCGTGGCATTCCCTTTGGTTTCCCTATAGGTGTAACGTGATGCATCTGCTTCAATCATTCGCTATGCATCTGCCCCTTCTCTGCTATGTGTCCCTTCTAAATTTCCTCACCCCGGAAACCCTTTCGGAGTGTATCATCTGCTTCCAATCTGCTTCAGCTACTAGGCTTCCCTATGAACATTCCGTTTAATACATCCCCCTACATACTCTTAACATCCCCGCTACATACTACCCACGTCCATTCTTTTCCGTTCTGTTTATGCAAATTTTCACCAATTTTTGGAGCTGATGAAAACAGATGGAGCCACCCCCGAAATTTTGCTCATCCCCTGTATCCTTTATGCATACGTTTTGCGTCCATCGGCCAGTGGGACCGGGCCTTAACCAATCATTTTTCGAATTGGAATGGAATGTTAATACAACTGACTGCCAAATCCAGAAAATTGGTGAATTCATTTAAAACTTTTTTGCTGTATCAAGTGGTTAATTAAAAGTGATTAGAGAAAACCCGAATCCAACTACATTGGGTTATTTGAATGAATATCCTAAAGTATAGTGTGCTTTGTTTGATTTACAAATCCAACCACTGTAGTTTTCAAATAACTATTATATATTATTTAAAGCAAACTAGTTGTGATTTGTTTAACAAATCATGTAAAATATAGCTTAACAAGTTCTATACCCATGCTTTGTTTCGAAACTATGTGATCAGGCTTAGTTTTTGGGAAGGAAAATAAGGGGGAAAATTGTGCCTCTGCCTATTAGCATCTATTAGTATTCATCTGCCTTGCATCCTGTCAGTGTGTAAGAGAGTTGAGTGCTGTTGGAAACTGAAACATGGAAACTGAAACATGGAAACTGAAACATGGAAACTGAAACAGTATTTGCTGTGTGAGCAAGAATGGGACAGCATGGAGCCTGGGCACGGCTTAGCTCAATGTTCTGTCCTAAAGCTGTTTGTTGCTGTGAAACTGAAACTGAAACACCTAACCCTCTGCTTGTGTTTTGCATTTGGAACCGATTTCTTTTCAGGTGGGCAGGGGCAGTAGAATTCCTAAGCATCACAGCATGTTAATAATAATGTACGAAATGCTAATGCTCGGGTAATCATTTCAAAATCCTTTTTTAGTGAGCACTTAGAAGCCAAGAGGAACATACATGCCAAATTTCAAGTTTGCAGGCTTTACGGTTCTAGAGATTTTGTGATGATGTGTGAGTGGTATTTTGCTTTTATATATAAAGATTTGTGGTATGAACTCAAGCAATGAATCTTATAATTCTTCCTTTCTCAAACCATTTCCCAACAACCCTTTAATTGTGGCGTCATTGGTACTGTCTGAACTTGGTTGTTTGTTTGTAGGTGTCTCATTACCGAAGTAATATCATCAATGCAAGTTTGCTTCCTGTTTGTACAAAGTCACTTGCCAGCCAGTGTTGATGTAATGCAGCTTTCTCGTTGATAGTTCCTTGATTAGGGCATTATTTTCTGCTTGATTGTTTGTCAGGTGTTTATGCCTGCTTATCTGGGTATTGGTTGCTGAAGAGGATGTGTTCTGTCATTTTTGTTTTCTTTTTATTTTTTTTACTGTCTCTTCAAATGATGTGTAAATACAATTTATCAGTATATGTCTCATGGATAATTTGTTCAATAGCAAGCTTCGAGGCATTCCTTAACATTTTTGAATTTAGTTAGTCTAGTTTAGTCTAGGATGTTCACAGATTTCCAATTGAAATTATGGCTGAGTCTGGCAATGTATTATGAGATGGAAGAGTTTTCATTGCATCTTCTGACTGCTATACATATTTCATGTATATTCTCTAGTTGTTATTTTTATTATGATGAATATTTCTACATATCAATAATATTTTGGGTTGTATACATGAGAGTGCTATGGTTTCGAGAAGCTGCATGACAATCTCTGCTATAAATCTTGAGATTGATGATCCCATGGATATTCTTCTGATTTGTTAGGGTATTTGTCCATCAAACTAAGAGTAGGTATAGAGGCAAAGGTTGATGAACACATTCTTTCCAGCAATCAACCCCCAGATGAGAAGGGATTAACATCAGGAAATCAATCAATCAAAAAATAATATCCTAATCAAAGAACTAGCAAGGATAAAATAATCCCCACCAATATTGGCAGGGCAAGCTCCTGTATGTAAAAAGAGAGCAAACCTCACACTCACTAACTGATATTACTAATCCAGTAATCAAATGTCTGTAGCAACAACCAAGATCAGAGACTACCGAGGACTCCATATATGAGTTACATATATTCTCTTCTAACTCCTTAATTCTGTAGACCAGATTTATGGGGGTAACAACAGGAAAAATATTTTTCTATTTTGTCAGTTCATGGTTTTCATGGCATATCATGCTGGCCACATGACCAAAGAGATGTCTTCGAACAGTGCTGGCTCTTTGGCTTTGTAACAGAGATGAGCACTGCCCCCTAGAGCCAGAAACAACTAGCACGTATGTACGAGGGGAACATTTATCTTTACCTAAACCTAACTATGTTTTGTTAGCAACTGTAGCCATTTAAGGGAAGGTGGTTTAGCATCAGAACAGTGGTTTTACCTTGTCATAGATCCTATTGAGCACCCGGGGCACTACTGGGAATATTGTTGGCTTCAGTGCTTTCATGTCATCTACAAGAAGTTTAATATCACCTTGGAAGAATCCCACTCTTCCTCCAAAGCTGTACATTGTAGACTAAAAAGCAATGAGAGAATTGAGTTAAATTTTCTGCAAACCTATGCATTCCCATTTGGCAAGAGTTAGCTGATATCCAGAAATCAAATTAGATAGAGATGACATGATTAGAGAGAAAAGGAGACAACTGATTATAATCACAACAAAGAGTATTATTAGGAAACCACTTTCACATCATATAAATTAAAGATGTGACTAACAGTTCAATCATTCCCATACATTTGAGAAGAGCTGGTTTTGCCCTTCTTGTAACCATGGGACCTAATCAACATAAGACCTTCATGTGTCTGGTATTAAGGGCAAACCATAAATTGAAATGGAGGAGGTTTCAAAGTATTTCTGGCAGGACTATCTGATTCTGTAGGAGCTTTTTCCTCATGCCATCCATCTGATAAACTCACAAGATTAATTTTTTTGTCATGTATATGTATACATCCGAACTAGACTGTGTTGTTTCTTTGTGTCATATAATATATGGAGGTATGTGCATGAGTAAAGATGTGCATAATGTTTACTCATTCATTCATTCATTCATTTGTATATTGGAGGTGACCTTTTGAGAGCTGTATACAGGGAAAATTCATTTTAATGTATGCTGATTAGCATATATTTAAAGTGACAAAGTTATTCTAAGTCTAAATTCTAAATGACATGTATTGCCTAAATTAACCTTCATAACAGTTTTTGAAAATCAAGAAAAAGCCTGATATACAGTGGTTCTGCAAGGACCAAAAATTTAATGGAGCTAATCTGAGAGCCACAACAATGCAGCTGAAATTCTGCAATTTATGTGTGCTTGATATGTAGTGCACATACAATAAAAATCCATAGAGCTTTGATTTGCGAAAAAACACAACTTAGAAAATATAACTTAGAAAGGCATTTACCTGCACTACTCTTTCAAACATATGAGCTAGAGGAAGGTATGATATGGCTACTTCTGATGTATCATAAACAGCAGCTTTCTGGGGAAAGAAAAGAAACATCAACAGTTGGGAGTATAGTGCTGGTTACTTCAGTTGTTCTAAAATGACAACAAGAGTTGTCCTTCTAAAATTCATGGACTAACAACAGTTAAAAACACGTTACAACTTACTTCTATGACCTTCAGGAAGGCAGCAGTATTTGAAACAACATTTCCATGTGTTAGCAAAGCTCCTTTAGGGTTACCTAAAAAGATATTTGGAACAAATATATTCTTGGCTCTCTAGAAACTAGAGGACTAAACTCAATGTAGATTAAAAGCATATTGGTTGTGCTTTTTCAAATGTTGCCAACTTTTACTCTGAAACACCCACTATTCTCTGCATGATTAACTATTATTTGCATTAGTTATATAATTAAGTGTGGTGGCCATCATCTCTGCCCCACTATTTCTTGTTCTTGAAGTTTTAAAGTATTACAAAAGAATAGCAGGTGTTTGGGGTAGATTGATGAGAATTGAGTGCACTTGGAATCAAGATCATTGATTATTGTCTTTTCTCCAATAGGTTTACATACTTTTAAAATTTTTGACTTCAGTTAAATTACTCAGGACTTCTAAATTATATATTGCATAATTTTAATAGTAAAGTCACAATAAAATGACTTTTTTAAAAAATGCAACTTTCATGTCTGCATCAACAGCAATAGCAATATCACTTACTTATATATTGCTTCATTGTGCTTTACAGCCTTCTCTAAGGGGTTTAAAACATATCACCTCCAATAATCTAGGTCATCAGTTTACTGACTTCAGAAGGATGGAAGGCTGTGTTACCCTTGAACTGGTGAAAATTAAACATAGTCAGCAGAAGTAGCCTGTGATACTGCATTCTGACCATTGAGACACCATGGCTCATAAGCTAAATTGAAGATCTTTTGTGAAAATTAGAAATAGTGGCTAGCAAAATAAAATTATTAGCAGCTCCTGCTATTAGTAATATAGAAGAATGGACACTTACTTTTCAGCACCTTCTAAATAGTTTCCCTCCTCTAAAATAGGCATCCACTTTGGTATCATTTTAGTCAAAACACTGTGCCCTTTAAGTCATTTACAAATTATATTTTAAAACAAATTCCTGATCTGATCTTTCACAAGATTCAGTCGCTCTTATTATTAGGGGATAATTGATCCTACTCAGATTTCAGATTTCTTTTTTTGTCATACTTTTGAAAGGGCTAATTTTTATTTTATTGAACCACGACAATTTGCTGTTTCAAAGGATCAAAATCTGAAGAACAATCCAACCATCCAGCAATTATGTAATACCTTTCAAAGGTACAAAATGGGATAGCCTTTCAAAATCTTCTAAATAAATAGCACCAACAGTTATTAAGGCTGATTCAGATTGAAAGGACAAAACTGAACAACAGATTGAGACTATACACATTACTTCTGTTAAGAAACCTTTAAAAGACCTGAATCCTTTCTGAATTCCAGTAACTGACATACAATTATGGTGAAATACTTAGTTTAAGATACATCTGACTGGAGCTATGTACAGAGACAGCATTCATTTTTTCCCTTTGAATCTCAATCTCAGCACAGCTATATTGGAAACATTTTTGTTCAAGTAAACATATTATGTCTAGGTCAAACGTTCTTTAAATTAGCATATGGCCTAACATTCCTTCAAATTACCCACCTGTTGTGCCACTTGTGAAACAAACAACACAAAGATCATCTGGTTTGGGAGGCTGAAATGAGATAACAATTTAACCCAGAGGGGTATTTAATATTACAACTGGTTATAAATAGGCAAAATTGATATGCAAAAGGGAAGATTAGTACTTACAATTGGTTTGCTATAATTTTCTCTTCCTAATGCCTATATGGGAAAGGAAATAAAAATGCACTTGAAACAACTTCAGAAGGATATTTTCAATGATATGATCCTAAATAAATAAAAGTCTAAACTGATAATTCCTTATATTTAAATGTGGGGAGACTCAGGACCAATAAAAGTACAGGTAGTCATCGACTTACAACCAGACAACAGATAACAGTTAATCAGAGTTGGAAGGGATCTTGTAGGTCACCTAGTCCAACCCCCTGCTCAAGCGGGAGACCCTACACCATTTCTGACAAATGACAGTCCAATCTCTTCTTGAAAATCTCAAGTGATGATGCTCCCATAATTTCTGAGGGCAAGCTGTTCCATTGGTTCATTGTTCTCACTGTACAGAAAATTTCTCATTTCCTTATTTTCTCTCCTTTTTCAGTTTTCATCCAACCATTTAATAACTGTTCACAGCTACAACAGCACTGAAAAAATAACATGACCAGTTCTTATATTGACTGCAGTATCCCTGCAGTCACTTGATCGAACTTGGGATGCTTGGCAATTTATTGTCTTGGATTGTCATTTGTGACCTTCCTAGGAAGCTTCTGACAAACCAAGTCAATGTGGGAAGCCAGATTCCCTTAATGACTGCATTTAACAACTGTAGTGATTTTCTTAATAATTACAAAAAAAAGGTCATTAAATGAGGCACAGGTCACTTAACAACTGCCTTGCTTTGCAGTTGGACTCAATTGTCATCATAAATTCAGGACTACCCACAGTTTATTACACAATGAAAATTTGAATTATATAATTCATGGCTAGGGATATGATGGCGTACCAATATAGACTATTGTAAAACAGCTGGAGACAATCATAAACAACTATATTCTTAACAGCATGTTTCCGAATTGTGAGACATTGGAAATAGTAGAAGAGACTACTTTTGCCAGTTTCACTTCTGTTGGTGCATTGTGTCACACAAAATCATGGATTAAAAGGCTGTTGGCCTAATATGGAATCCTACTTATATAAAAGTGTTAAGAGTTAGAGATATTTTTTTAACATTAAAGTCATGGTAGAATTTCAAGTAACAATTTCACATAATTTATCCTTATATGAAGCTTCTATTCTGGGAGAATCATAGCTATTAAGAATCAATACAGTATAATGTATTGCTTTATTTGATATTGCAAGGCAAAATAGAGATGAATGATTAGATTAATATTAATATTATTAATTATTATTTTTATAAATATTATATTATTAATAATAATTTATATTGTTAGTTAAATATTAATGATTAGATTAAAAAATAGAGATATTATAAAGTCACCCAAATCTGCCTGATAATGTTTGTAAAAATGAATATTATCCTATTTGGTTAAAAAAAACTAAAAAGAATACATATAGCAAGTTTCTCAATTAAAAAAACTAGAAGAAAAGAATACGTGTAGCATGTTTTTAGATCCTATTGTTCAAATAGTTCAGCTTCTTTCAAAAGCATTAGAATACATTAGTGGTCTTTGAATATAACATTTCCTATTACTTGTTCTAAGACTCAAGATTAAATTACCAAATGGGGATGTAGTGAACATATTTATTCTTCTAGATTTAAGGTTAATTCTCAGTTTCAGTCAAAGCAATGGTTTCTTAGAAAAATCCATCCAGTACCTCAACTGCTTGAAAATGAAGTATTTCAATTCCCAATGTAACTCCTTTTTCTTTTAGGCTGTCATCAAAAAGATCCATCAAAATAATTGTCTTTAGTTGTGGCATTTTTCCTTGCTTGTAGATCTCTAGTATTGACTCTGCTTTTTCAGGCTTATCACAAATCACTGTTGAGATGTCAGCTGAAAGAACACAGACAATTAGTATGTTTCATCTAATTTCCAGCTGGAAGATGAGGAAATACATGACACAAGGAGAGATTTTGCTTTCTAGAATGCTTCCCTTTGATGTTTTTGTCAATAGCATCTTATTAATAATAAAACTATTTGTCTCTGTAATGCTTTCAATAACTACACTGGATATACTTTACTTTGTAGCTTGTACTGTTAGGATTTGGCAGCCTACTTTTGATAGCATCAGGGATATCAAAAAGGAGACTCAAGGCCATATTATGACTTCATGACCCAATTTTGGATTTAGCTAGTACTAATCTATATTCATTCCATCATCCCTCCCAAATATAGAAAGCAAAACATGTGTTCAAGGGCCCCCCAAATATTGTTTTAAGAGCACTGTGCTAGTAGCAGGGGCAAATCTTTCTACCTTCTCCCTCATTAATAATTTTATTATTTTTATTTGCTATTATTATTCCTTCTTTATAGCTTTATGAAAGGACCATCAGGCTTCCACTGTGTGATCTTCTGAAGCTTGTTCCATGTATTAAGGGAGAAGCCAGCTTGTCCAGACTGGCAAAGGAAGCCTATTATGAATATACTTATCCCAAGAGAAACCTCTATTGTACAATTAACCTTAACAAGCTTTATTGCTAATTTATGATTCAATCTCCTTTTACTTTTTTTTTTCTTTTCTTTTACAAGTAAAGTGTTATTGGCCATCTAATCACTGAATTAAAGAACCAATTAGTTTTACGTCAGACTGAATTTTCATTGTTAGTTTTGCTATTGTGATGCTGATTTTATTAAGGTCAGTGAAGTTCCTGATTCTAATATTTTTGCTGTTATTCCACAGATTCAGTTACCAAAAGCCTTGAACCTGGCCTTATTAATATGCTGAACAGAACTGATATTAAAAGATATCATTGCCCAAGTTATAAATAAACTAATAAATCTGGAGTAATTTTCCAGAGCATAGATTTACTTATGTAAAAAAGTTAGGTTCCGGGGAGTACTGGTTAAGGCATAAAATCCTGGAAACCAAGGTTACCATCCATCATCAGTATGGAAGTTTATTAGGTAACTCTTAAGTGTTTCCCAGTTCAATCTACTTTATAATATAGTCGTGGGAAGAAAGGAAGATGGCAGCACATGGATATCTCTTGTAGAAAGGCAGGGTATAAATCCAATAAATGAAAATAATAATAATAATAATAATTATTATTATTATNAATTATTATTATTATTATTATTATTATTATTATTATTATTATTATTATTATTATTACATCATCATTTCCAATAAATAGTTGGAATTAAAAAAACACTCGAGAAACTTGATGAAATGTAAGGTCAGCAATCATATTCTGAATTTTCTCATGAATGAATCTCCATTCAGAGGAAAAGTCTTACCTTTATTGACAATGTATACAATTGCTTCTGCACCCAGTGTATCATAAAGGGGAACTACTACCATTGAGTAAGTGTAGCAGGCAAGTTCTGAGATGATCCACTATGTATGAAAACAGAAAAAAAAAACATATTCCACATGCAGGCTGATCATTCTCCTGTCAGAGTACTAAGTAACGTTTACATTATGGTCTTATGTTTCAACTAACTGCTAATGATTAAAGTATCCCTATAATTTCAGCACTTGTGTAAACAGAACATAATAAAGGATCTTTGGAAAATCTTTTGTACAGTGCATATTAATTCTGTCAAAATAGTCAGAATTCCAATTCCACTTCGATTATTTTGTCCAACACTGAACAATAACAATTGAAACATAGTAGGGGAAGAAAATCCTATATATTAGGCATCATTTAATGTGTGGATGACCACATTAAAGTGAGGGGAAAACACCCTGCTTTGGAAAGAATCACAGTGGCTGGAATTCCCAGTGGCTTAATGGTTAAAGAGAGAAACTTAAGAAGGACCCACTATCAATAATAGATCAAGCAGTTAAAATTGATAGCAGGAAGTCTGTATATTTTGTCTTGCCAAGATTCTGTTAATGTGACTATATAATATAGTAGAATTAGTTCATCTAGCTGTATTTCCTATTCAGTTTAGCTAGGAGGGAGGGCTGATATACTATGAGCATGCCAAGAATTCAGTCACTTGTGTCCTCAACTTATAACCATTCATTTAGCAGCAGTTCAAAGTCATGACAACCTGAGAAAAAGTAATTTACTGCCTGTTCCATATTAGCATTCTTGGAATACCCTCACCTGATTGGTCAAGACGGACTGCACTGTGATTGGACGGAAGAACGATGGTGATTGGTCAGTAAAGAATCAACCGCAATTGGCCATGCCGATCGCGAGAGATTCAGAAGGCTGTCATTGGGTGCAAGCTGCCGGCAAGCTCTATAAGAAGGGCTGCCGTGGCTCGCAGGTCCAGCACAGATCTATACCTTTCAATAAAGAGCTGAAGTTATGCTGGCCTCGAGTCTCCTTTTCCTGCGCTTCCACACTGGCAACGAGGGTGGGATTCTGAGACAAAGAGACCAGTCGGGCACATGGTAACTGAGCTGAACAACCGATGAGATGGCCGGCAGCAACTCGCCACCCGCACCATTCGACCAGGCAACCGAGGACTGGGAATCATATATCGATTGATTCCTCAAGGTCCAGCACAGATCTATACCTTTCAATAAAGAACTGAAGTTACGTTGGTCTCGAGTCTCCTTTTCCCGTGCTTCTACAATGCCTATCCTCAATATTATAACCATTGTACTACCCACTGTGAGTGCTTAGCAACTGACTAACATTTATGATGGTTACAGGATTACACAGTCATTTGATTGTAATTTGTGACCTTCCTAAATGTCTTCCAACAAACAGAATAAATCAGGGAAGCCTCATTCACTTATTGTCTGTATGATCCACTTCATGACCATGGTTAAATGATCACAAAATTGGACCCAGTCAGGGTGATGAACTTGCCTAATGACCACATCACTTACCAACTGAAATTCCAGTCCCAATTGTCGCTGTTAAATCAAGGACTACCTGTAATTAAATTAACCAGTTCAGATAACTATCATAGTTGAAGAAGTTACCTCTGGCCTATTCTGAGCAAAGATGCCGATGAATTGATCTGATGAAGGTTTACATCCTTTGTACAAAAGGCCTGATCCCAAATATTCAGCTCTGTCCAGGACCTATAGACAGAAGTGAAAATTGATTGTTCTTCATATTTGCCAAATGTTTGGATTCTTCATACACATTTCTCTAGAACTAACCTGTTGATAAGATAGCCACTGGTACGGTTGCTTTGGTTTTCGATATCCTAAGCAAGGACCATTTTCTGCAAAAAGAAAAATGTGTGCTTTAGGAATACTGAAAATTATTGAATGTCAGTGCACTTAATTTAATGGAATTTTCAATAAAATTTCATATATAGTAGCTGCTAAGCAGTGCTTTTAAAGTGCAAGCCTTAACAGTGGTTTATCTGTAGTATTAAATATTTTAGTTTAAATGTACTGGAGTATATTTCCATTTAAGGAATTCTATTTTACCCTGTTGGGATGTTGATTAGAGACTTTTTAAAAAAATATAAAGACATTTTAAAGACCATTACTTATTAGAAATATTTGAATAGCCTTTCATTGTCATACTTAAATAATGAAGTGCCTTAATTAAGAGAGAATAAACAGCATGAAGGTAACTGAAGGTTTGGAATTTTTTTTATTTAAGCACAGCAGTGCAACACTGAGTAATCTTTGGCCAATGAAACAAGGCCGAAGAAATAAATTATCTGTGATGAGCTATTTCCATTAGGGTTGAAGGCTTTTATGGCTAAGCCAGTGACTCTTTTTCAGCTCACTCCACCTCCTCACAGGGTTGTTGTGGGGAAAATCAAAGGAGTAAGATGTGCTGGATATGTTCTCTACATTATTTATAAAAATAATAAAGGTGAAATATAAATAAATAAAGGATACATTAACAGGGAAGATGCTATGTTTGTTCTGCTCCCTATGTACCGTAAGTCAAAGAAGCATTTTGTGTGTGGACAGCTGAAATCAGGGAAATATTTAATAAACTAATCCTCCATCAGATTTGTGTTGTGCTTCAGATTCAAAGACAAAAACCTTTGAACTCTAGCCCTAAATATCCTAGAAAGATCATGATCTATAGCTTTTCAATGCAACTATAAACCAAAATGCCAAAGGAGTCCTTCCATGGCATTTTATTGTTAAGCTTTTGCCACAAAATGAAAAGTGCCACAGAACTATTTAAATTATGGTAGGATGCAAGGCCAACCATTCAAATTAATACTAGGATAGAAAATACGTAGAAATCAATGATCATTTGATTTTGATGTATCAATGTTCTCTGTATTTCACTCACCTGATACAGAACATCCTCTTTTGAATCCTTCATATAAAGTCTTTGCATCTTCAAAGTAATAAGACACAAGCTCTCCTTCAGGAATAAGTGCACTTCTTCTACCTCCTCCCTGCATTGAGGAATCATTACTGTTAATTTGCACATCCATAGAAAATGCATTTCAAAACCCAATTATTCAATCTGAGTTCAAGTTTTCTCAATTAGTTGACAAATATAGACAGTGCCAAACTAAGTCCCCAGTTTATTTATTTATTTATTTATTTGATTTGTCAATCGCTTAATAGGTATAAGTATAAACATAGTTATGAAATGGATAAATATAAGAAAAATAGAAAGAAACAAAAGGATAGGGACAGTAGGCACGTTGGTGCGCTTATGCACGTCCCCCTACAGGCCTCTTAGGAAAGGGGTGAGGTCAACAGTAGACAGTTGAAGGTTAAAGTTTTGGGGGTTTGGGGAAGAAACTGCAGAGTCAGGTAGAGTATTCCTGACATTGGCCACTCTGTTGCTGAAGTCGTATTTCCAGTAATCAAGTTTGGTGTGATTAACCTTGAGTTTGTATTTATTGTGTGCTCTAGTATGGTTATGGTCAAAGCTGAAGTATTCATTGATAGGTAGGACATTGCAATGTATGATTTTATATATGATACTGAGATCGGACTGAAGGCAGCATAGTTCTAGGTTTTCTAAGTCTAAAATTTCAAGTCTGGTGGCATAAGGTATTCTACAATGAGTAGAGGAGTGGA
>BHFT01016495.1:0-18448 GCA_004320025.1 Laticauda laticaudata
TGGAAGAGGATTTTATGTTTTTATGTTTTTGTATGTGTATGTTTGTGTTTAAAAATAAAAAAACTTTATCTAAAAAAAGATCAGCACAGTGATGTTGACAGTTACACTGCTTCTAGTTTCATTTGATCCTTAAATTCAACTGTCAACTTGTAAAGCTAAGCAATGAATTTCCAGTTTGGTGGCCATATGAAATTACAAAATCTGTGGACTAGACTAGGGACTTGGAAAGGCATTCTGTGAAAAGTTACACATTATGTAGTAGCGAAGCCAAGATAACAACATGGATATGTACACAGTCATTAGGAATCAAGCACAATTCAAAGGTGATTTCATTTCTGAGCAATAAATCCAGTGCAAGATCTATGTGGATATTAGAGTGAATTTCTATTTCAGTATATATTTCTTATGGTGAACCTGGACAAATTACTCCAATCATTGCCAAATATACATTTCTTAACATTTACAGTTGCTTTGCAAAGCCATGGCTTTGCAATTGTGTATATCATCTCAAAATATATGGTCAATGGCAAAGGATGGTAGGAACTGTCAAATAACATACAAACATCCAGTGTTTTTCTAACCTGAATTTAAAGTTTTACAATTGTATGCATGCAAGATTTGAAAGTTTGATTAGTGCACTTCTTTAACTACTTTTTAAATGTTGTAATATAATTGTTCTAATTTATAATATTAAGAATCAAGTGTTTTAAAGATTCTCATAGTTTTGACATGTCCATTAAATGTTCATAGGCTGTTCAATGGTATATAGTGATTTGGTGCATAATCTGGGACGATGGATAGTTCTGAAATTTAATAACGTGTTTAGAATACAAGATGGTGAGAGGAAGACAGATGTAAGCCACTAAAATGTGATACTTTTTAGAAAATCAGCACATTCCTCAATTTGGGCATTTTGCTGCTGCAAATTTGGAAATCAGTAGTATTATAGAACTTTATATCTAATGTTCTGAACTTGTTAAAAATAACTGTTAATTAAAGTAAACTTAATTTTCAACAGACTGATTATACTAATAAACTGGAAGCTTTTTTTAACTAGAAAGTTCTAAGGAGAAATGTCCATCTAACTTGACCAATCTGTAATGCAATTTGATCTTTCTTCAGACAGAATCCATGTATATAGGAGATAAAACAAGTCACTTATACAGAACTTGGAATCTTTGTAATTTATTCCGAAGTATTTGAAAATCTGCCCAGATTATATTTCTCCATAAAGAAATATGACCAACAGCAGGAATGGAGAGAAAAATGAAGTCAAGCAAATAGCAAATCTATCTTGTAGGAGAAGGAAATATTCATTAATCATGAAATTGGAATACATCTTTTATCAAAATAAAAGAGAAGCTTTTAAAGAGAGGGATATTGTTTTGCATTTTCAAAAAATCTACACTTTTGCCAGTATTCAACAAACAATAAAAGGATAGAATAAATAATATTTTCAAACTCCCATATCTATAAAGACTGCCCATGAATAAAACACCTCAAACAATGCATATATTTACTGGTACTGTCTCACATTTGGAAGACTGCAAACTCTAAGCTGCAATTATCTTTAAAAATATCCAATTTTGACCAAAACATAACATTAAAACATTCCAACATTTCTTATTTCTCAACTGAAATTGAGATCCACAAAAGAGTCTACAATAACTGAAAATGCCATGCCATGCTGATCATTATATAAATAAAATGGCACACCTATACACAATGGTAAACAATTAAAGTTTAATGAAAAAATTCTAACAGATGGATGAACCTATAGATAGCCCAAAGAAAATTTACATAGGTAGTAGAATAGAATGGAATGAAAAATACTGAAATGGACATATTAGAAATATGAACAAGAAGTCCCATAACATTTTGGTTACAATAGATTTCTAGAAATATTAAAATGAAACCCAGAATAACAGGTTGCTATGAAATAAAAATAAAGTAAAAGCCAGCATAATCACTGACTAGGATGATCACATACTATACCTCTGCAGCCTCTGAGCAAACTGGCCCAAACAAGGCAGAAATATTTTCTTTTTGAACTTGATTGATGAAAGCTTGGAGGGACTTCTTAGCATCACAACTGCAATCATCATATACATACTCCAGTTTGTAGTAGTATAGATAAGATGGATCTGCATTGACTTTATTGATGGCAGTTTCAAAAGCCAAGATTAACCTTTGTGCACTCAAAGGATGGGAGATATTAAAAGGAGCCTGAAAAGCTACTATGAGCTTGGATCTTTTGGTATCAAGGATTGTATTACAAGTACTCAAAGATATAGTCAAAATAATGAAAATGATTGAACCATAGTAAATGGAAAATGAATACTGTGAGTATTTCCTAAGGTACATCTGCATCATGACGAGATATCTTTGTAGACCTTCCATTGTTCTTTTTTTTTTTGGTTATTTATATGTGTGCTTTAAATTATGATATAAACACCTTTGTCATGCATCAAATGGTGCTAATTAACTAGATCGTTGATCTCCATGGTAGCTAGTTTCCTTGCAATAGCACCCTTATGTTTGGAGGAGTAATTTACTGGAAAGTCCTGAATATGTTGATATATATCAACAAATAATTTTTATCTCTGCTGCTTTTCTTTTGCTAACTTCTGCCTGTATTAGGTTGTGTTGAATTCATTTAGGTCTGCTTGCTTAAGCATAGCTTTATTATGACTTAGTATGATACAAAAAATAAGTAATTTTAAGTGACTGATGTACAATGTCATTTCACTTTTGTGTACAGTTCTTATTTCATAAACATAAGGAAAAACATTTGAAATCTCAGATATAACACGAACAAAAGGTTTTCAGATACATAAATGATCCTCATACTGTGTCAAATCAGTTTCTGATAGTAATACACCATTCATCTATCTGCCTTCAAATCAAATTCAAATCAAATTGTGTGTGTGTGTGTGAGAGAGAGAGAGAGAGAGAGAGAGAGAGAGAGAGAGAGAGAGANTGTGTGTGTGTGTGTGAGAGAGAGAGAGAGAGAGAGAGAGAGAGAGAGAGAAACAGACAGACACACAGACACAGGAGTGTCTTAGAAAGCTTTGTCTTCCTGAATGAACTCTAATTTGAAATTTAATTTGTGATTAATATTATTGCTTGCAACATCTTGTCTTTTTCTCTTTGATCTTTTCTTGGGCATTTTTCATCTTAAACAAACCAAAAGAATGAGAAATATAATATGACTACAGTTAGTAAATTAAAATTGTTTGCTTCCCTTGATCATGTACAATTTCTTAGATGTAACATTTTATTTACAGTAGGAATAGTCAAAACTCTTAGACTGATATGAAATTTGAAATTTTAGAGAGCATGTTATGTATATTCTAAGAAAATCATTGCCACGAGTAATACTCATGCTTAATCCAGTATTAAAATAACACCAACTGATGGAAGGTCACAACTAAATTTAACGATAAACTGGTAGGTGGCTACATGCAAATTCTCTCTACTCTGTCCATGTTTCTCTACCACCCCAGTTTGCAGTATACCCCGCTATCCCAGGCATATTTCTAAACAAAGTACTTGGCTGAAGCCCTGAAATATTTTTATTTTCTAAGAAAGACAGTAGGACTTGTGTAGGGCGCAATGGCATTTTTGGAAATAAAGATTATCTTTGACTTTGACATATTATTTTCTTCAGCATTCCAGCTTTCTATTTCTTATTAAATTCAAGAACATTTTAAAACAAATGAAGTGGCATAAGAAGACTGATTCTCAATCATGACCTAAATAACTGAGAATCTCTACAGACTTTTAGCGATACAATTTGGGATGAACACCCCTTCAATAGTATGGGAGTAGGAATGGATTTCCAGGAGAAAAAACTGCAGGCTACAAGAACCAGGAGCATTACTCAGGTGACCTTGAGGACACAGATAAACTCCAAGTGCTTCAACAACTCTCTAAAACATGGGTGACAAACTCACATCACCATGGCAACGTCATGTGATGTATTGGGACTTTTTTCCCCTTCGCTAAACTGGGCGGGGGCAGGGCAGCATGTGACGCATCAGGCCTGTGATCAGGCAAGTTTGACATTCCTGTTCGAAAAGTTGCAGATTACCACCTGTCTGCAAGGAATACAAATCCTTCCATTCCCCACGATCCTGTCAGAGTTGAAGAAGCTTCTTGGATGAGAACTGAAACATCTTCAAAAGAAAAAACAAGAAAGTCCAGTTGCCTCCTGGAAAAGCAACTTTGGAGCAAAGCTATGCAAAGGCTTCCTGGCCACAACTGCCATCTCTCATGTCCTCAGACTTCATATGCTGCAGTAAAACCCTATCCGGCACTAAAGTTTTCATAGTGCTAGAATCAGTGGTCCTCCAAACCCAAAGCCAGGCACTCTTGCCAGGGTTCAACTGAAGCCTGTTGTTCCCTATCAAGAACCTCACAGCTTCCAGCGACAGCTATAAGATATACACGTAATTTGTAGAAGCGCGGGAAAAAGAGACTTGAGACCAGCGTAACTTCAGCTCTTTATTGAAAGGTATAGATCTGTGCTGGACCTGCGAGCCACGGCAGCCCTTCTTATAAAGCTTGCTGGTGGCTCGCATCCAATGACAGCTCTCTGAATCTCCCGCGATCGGCACGGCCAATCGCGGTTGATTCTTTACTGACCAATCGCTGTTGTTCTTCCGTCCAATCACAGCGCAGTCCGTCTTGACCAATCAGGTGAAGGTATTCCAAGAATGCTAATATGGAACACCCCTCCCCTCTTGGTTTGATCCATCCTACGTGATGTAGTCGTGCAGGTAGGCGGGGCTTTTAACCTGCCTACTTGACCTGCACAGCTCAGTTGTTGCATCCAGAATCCACTTCCATTTTTCACGGCCTCCCTTCGATGCTGATCTGCACATGCATTTTTCTTGCGTTGGAGTTGTTTGAGTGCCCGATGGTGACTTTTTGGTGTCTCTTCTCTCCGTCGGGCTTCGCTGAGCCGCTTGCTTTGACTCTCGCAGCTCCAGCAGTTCTCTGTATGTTTGCCCTGGTTCCTGGGGGACATGTTGTTGCGTCGCCTCTGGCTGTAGTTTCGTTTGTTGTGGCAGACTTTGACGATGTGCCCCCGCTTCTCACAGTACTGGCAAATGACATCTAAGAACCGTCAAATGGCATCTAATAACTCTGAGTGGGGGGGGGTCACTTCCGCATCCGGCGCACTGAAAACCCAGCTTACGACCTCTCTGTTCTCATCAGTTTCGCTCTGCTTGCAATCTGTGGATCTCCTCCTCCTTGTATTGGGGGAGGAATCGACATCCTCGTGGTGTGCCATTGTGGCTTTGTGACTAACCTCGGTTCTTTTTTTGGGTGATGAGTTGGTCTCCGAAGTTATTTGCCGGTCCCTTGCATTCATTTGTCTCATCTTGGCCGCTGATTTCTTCGTGGCCTTGGCTGCAGTGGCTTCAGCGATGGCCTTGGTAACCGTAATGTCCGCCTGAGCCATTAGTCTGCTCTGGAGTATGGGATCTCTTAGTCCGAGGACCACATGGTCTCTCAGAGCCTCGTCCATGTTGGAGAAGCCGCACACACCCCTGATGTTTCTTAGGGCTGCCACAAAGTCCCCGATGCTCTCTCTGTCCTTCTGATCCCGACAGTAGAACTTATGTCTCCGGATCAGGTTGGGAACGGCCAGGGCGTAGTGGTTGCGGAGTAGCCAGTCTAGGTCTGGCCAAGCCATCTCTTTTACATCTTGTGGCTTGGCCAACGCTTTGGCCATCTTGAATACTGCGGGCCCACAGTGGGTCAGCAACACAGCTTTCTTCCTGTGGTCATTTGCATCTTTCAAGTTGTTGCTCTTGAGGAACACGAGGAATCAATCTATATATGATTCCCAGTCCTCGGTTGCCTGGTCGAATGGTGCGGGTGGCGAGTTACTGCTGGCCATCTCGTCAATTGTTCATCTCAGTTGCCACGTGCCCGACTGGTCTCTTTGTCTCAGAATCCCACCCTTGTCGCCAGTGTAGAAGCGCAGGAAAAAGAGACTCGAGACCAGCGTAACTTCAGCTCTTTATTGAAAGGTATAGATCTGTGCTGGACCTGTGAGCCGCAACAACCCTTCTTATAGAGCTTGCCAGCGACTCGCATCCAATGACAGCTCTCTGAATCTCCCGCGATCAGCATGGCCAATCGTGGTTGATTCTTTACTGACCAATAGCTGTCGTTTTTCTGTCCAATCACAGCGCAGTCCGTCTTGACCAATCAGGTGAGGGTGTTCCAAGAATGCTAATATAGAACATAATTCATCAAAAGTAGATATAACATATGTCATGAGCATAGTTATAGCACTGCTTATGTATGTATGCATAATATCATGTTCCAACATGGAGGAAGGTTCTGGTTTAAGTCGCCCATTCAGTTAGGATTTTATTAATTGTATGCAAAATATTTGAATAGTCTTTAGAAAACTAAAAAAAAAACAAAAAAACAGAAAAATTGAAACCACCAGAGGTAATTGCCAATAGAATTCTACATGTAAAGATCGATGTAATATTTTTCCCTGAAACTTTTAGATTTCCCTGAAATTTTTAGAATTTGTACATATTGCAGCAAGGGATATTTGTTTGCTCTATGTCTTGCATGATATTTGATTGCTCTATGTCCTTGCATCTCTGACCCCAATTTCTAATCAAAAATATACAAAATTTGCCCCCAAAAATATGTATAATTTCTGTTATTTTGTGGGTAAATTGCTGAATAAAAGGGGGGAAATCTTTCAAGTCAAATGAAAAGTGAATTAGAATATGGCATGTGCTGTATTTTCAAACCTTTTATTGATTTTGCAACTATGCATTTTATGAATTTAGCAAGTGTTTGCGTAAATTTTGCCAGTTTGCTAACAGACACTTCCTAGCAACTCATATTTCTCTCACTACCTTTGAACTTAACAGGCTGCTTCAAAACAGCTATCGTTTGCATTAAAGCCGATGGAACAATGATAGCAAGGAGAGATCAGATAAAAGAATCATTTATGAAATTAGTAGACTTTAAACTTTGGTGCTGTGCTAGATAGGACATACTCTTAGATAGAACAAACTCAAATTTCCTCTTCTGTTTCTGCAACTGAAAAACAGGTAAGCAAAGCAATTAAGTTTCTTCTGTTTATTATTAAATTAAATTATTGAAATATTTATTTTTACTTAAAGGTGTTTTTGCATGTGTGTGTGTTTTGTGTGTGTGTGTGTGTGTGTGTATACTATGTATACTAGTCTACACTACACTACACTATACCACACCATACCATATTATCATAGTACACTAGTATACCATTGTATTTTTTAAAAAACCAAAGTATAACATACAGTTTTTGTTTTTGTTTTGGGACTTTGAATTAGTTTTCACTCTTGGTGATTCCTGGGACTAATTTCTGCAGTCCAAGAAGAGTCGTAAACTATTCCAATTCTACAGTGGATTATAACATGAGCACTATAGCCACAGCTCTGCAAACTTATTTCTCATCAGATGTACAAATAAGCATGTATGTATTTATGTATGATGCTGTACAGTAGGAATATGAAGCTTGCAGAATTCTGATTGTAGGCAGAATAGATCTTTCAGCATCTCTTACCATTTGTTTCACCATTGGCTGGAGTGCAAAAATAGCAATAGCATTTATTTATATGCTGCTTCATACTGCTTTACTTACGGATGCAAAGAGGATGTAAAACGTAAAAAAAAGCTTGCCATCCGCTGGAAAACGCTATGCATCCGTTGTGTACTCATTGCATTCATGTTTCATATGCTCTATCCATGGAGCATCCGTCCACTGTGATTTCATCCATGCAAAAAGTTTTGAGAGCTGCACAAAACTTTTAGAACCGATGAACTTTCCGCCGTGTACGATGTAAATCTGCGACATATACGAGCAACAAACATTCTATGTCCGTTATCATCCGTTAAACGTCCACTGTATCCTCTCTGCATCCTGTGGGCATCCTCGCAACTCACATCCACTGCAGCTGAAAATGGAAAGAGGGAGGAAAGATAAGGTACATGGAACGTCTATACATCGTTAGTAGCACGGAAATAGAAAGGATGTAAGCAGTATGCATCTCGTATATAGAAGTATTAAAAACGGACAAAGTTTGTATCTCCTCGGATTTGGTTATCTCAATAGAATTTAGGATGTCTGGAGTTTGTCCAGAGTATGTAGAAGGACACTAGTGGACAACCGATATTTTGAAAAATAAAGGGGGAGAAAATCATCTGGAAAAATCAAGTTTAACCATTTTTTCAAAGTTTTTACCAACCCACTTTATTAAGTAAACAAAATGAATTAAGTAAACTTTATTAAGTTTATTAAGTAAACATAAACTTTATTAAATGTGTTAAGTAAATTTATTACTTATTTAAAAGTAAACAACTCAGTCTCTGCAAAACTATTCTGAGTCACTCTAGTCATGTCCATGGTCTCAGCTTGTGAAGCTTGGAAGCGCAGTGACTGTGGATGTGCTGTGGCGTTGAGTGCTGGTTGATCTGTAAATGGGCATTGGGGTGCTGTGCCTCGAGGTACAGGCAGTGTGGTGGGTGTTCAGGACGCTAAGGTTGGTATCCAAGAGCGTGACTCAGCCCATGAGCTTTGAGAGGCCCTTCCAATCAAAAATTGAAAGTCAGCCGTCAATACTGATGACGAGAGGAGGCAGACCTGCGACTGGGTAGGAGCAGCTTCAGCTGGGCCTTGATGGTTGTGGGAGAAGTGGCTGTGTGATCTTTGTTCATCATCTGGTACCTCCCGGCCTCTGGCAGGTCCCTCAGGGTCTGGCCTCATGTCAGGTGATGAAAGGGCTTTCCAGGAGCTGAGGGATTTTTCTGGGTTTTTTTTTCCAAGTTCGACCAGTGAAAGAGAAGTTTCTGTGCTGGTCTTCATTGTTCCCTGATCTCCAACAGCACACTGTCACCGTGGCGCCTACCAGTCTGCCTCTCTGTGTGGTAGATGAGTTGGCCTTTGGTGGCCTGCAGCTTCTTCCTCCATTTGTGACAAAAAAGCCGGGAGGAGTCATCGCTCCATGGATCCTTCCAAGTTTGGGCCAGCATGGGGAGTTGGGGGGGCAAAGCCTTGTCGAGGGCTGCTCTGGCTGTGGGGCCCTCTGAAGATACCTGCCTGGACAGGGTAGCTGGCTCCTGGCGCTAGAAAGAGGTATGGCTTGTCCTGTGGGCTGTTCTTGCGGGAAGAGGGTTCTCAGAGGGGCTGGCTCCTCGGTGGTGGATTATGTCACCCTCCAGGAAAACTGCAATTCTTGGCCATGACGTACTTTTCCAAGGTCAAGTAGAGCTGTGAGGCGGCGCTGCCCGGTATTTCTTGAGGTGTAGCTTGGCCATACCAGGAGTGCCATTGTGCTTCCATCCATCCAAGGATTTACTTCGCAGTGTACCCAGGCTCTCTACCTTGCTCTCCAAGTCTGCTTCTTCTTCTTCTTGTGTCCGATACAGTGTGTGTGGCCCTTTACTCTCAGAGGTACTCGTTCTCTCCTCAGCCACTCCAGCACATCGTTCCTCATGCTCTCGGAAGCATTTTTCCTCTTATCCTTCTTCTTCCCTGCCTCTTGCTCCCTCTGCTGGAGCTTGTTTTAGGGCCTTCAGGGGCTTGAATACACTCAAGGGCCTTCAGGGCTTGAGCATCAGGCCGTCAGGAGCTGTTTTCAGGGCCCTTCAGGAGCTTGTTCAGGGCCCTTCAGGGGCTTCAGCATCAGGGGCCTTCAGGAGCTTGAGGCATCAAGGGCCTTCAGCAGCCAGGCTTTGAGGCCTGGAAGGGACTTGGGGTTGGGTCACCACAGCAAGCCAGCTTCAGAGTCAAGTGCCAGGGGGTGGGATGCTGGTTTCTTGCCTTCTTACCTTGCCAGGGCTTGACTTGAATGAGTAGACACGGACTTCCTCTTCTTGCCTGACTGATGAACCATGGTGTTCCTGCAAGATGTATCTGCCAGCACATCTTTCCACTGTATGCTGACTGCATACATGCTGCATCCCTTTATATCCATGGAGCGGACGCAATTCATACCCGCTACATGCACAGTGAATGGTTTGCATCCAATATTCATCCACGCGGCATCCCCTTTGTTTCCTTTAGGCGTACGTGATGCATCCGCTTCATCCGCTATGCATCTGCTCTTTCTGCTATGCGTCTGCTTTGCAATTATCCCCCGTAACCCCTTCAGATCTGTCATCTCCTTCCATCTGCTTTCATCCGCTAGGCTTCTGATGACATCTGTTTAACATCCCCGCTACATACTACCCACATCCGTTCTTTTCCGTTCTGTTTTCACAAATTTTCGCCAATTTTTGGAGCGGATGAAAACGGATGGAGCCACCCCTGAAATTTTGCTTGTCTACTGTGTCCTTTCTGCATATGTTTTGTGTCCATCGGCCAGTGGGACCGGGCCTTAAGTAGCATATTACCCCAACAATCTGGCTTTACTGATCTTGGAAGGATGGAAAGGTAAGTCAACCTTGAGCCAATGAGAATCAAACTGCTGGCAATTGGCAGAATTAATCTGTGTTCTAACCACTGCAACACCACCACCACCATTATAAAAACCCTAGTTTAGCAGTTTCAATTTGAAGAATCAAGGCATGTTAGGGTTACTTTACCAGGGTGGCATAAATCAGATGACTAATAGATGTGCAACAAATAGAATTTTCTGTAGTATGATGACACACGTCATCTGGATTTTGATACCCAACTATGGTAACTCTGTTTCTAACCATGATAAATACTGATTTGTTAGATGGGTGCATGAATGGGCAAAAATAGATAAAGATAAGAATAATCAGAAAAGAGCAATTCCCTAACAATTGATGTTAAGAGTTTAATGTTTGACCAACTCTAACAGTAGGAGATAGAAAAGATAGACAAGAAAGCCATATAACAAACGACTTTATATGAAATGGCAAATACAAATAATTACTCTCATACTAAAAGTAATTATCATCATAATTCCTTTCTTCCTTTTTCATGTTATTATTAAGTAAATGATCATGCATCTTTTCAGAATCTATTTTACTTACAGTGGTCAAAGCTAATTTAATTTTATAGTACAGTTTAAAAGCATGAAACCAGGTCACTGCTTTCAGCAATTGAGATCTCTATAGAAGGGGGTAGAGGAAGTGGCTTTTTAATAGAAAAATAACTCTCATACATTCCAAAACAGCTTTTCTGAATTGTTGTTTAATTTATTGTTAGTATTAGTGTGCTGCTGTCCAAAGAACAGGAATGTATTATGACCATAATTATTGTTTCCAATCCTTGCAGAACACAAATTTGTTCCTTTAACCAAAGTGTAAAAACTGAAAAATCTGAACATGGATATGTTTTTCGAAAACCATTTTCATGATGTCATAATTTGCTTTTTTAAAATATAACTAGGCCTCTAATTAAGCAATTATCAATTTCTGCTGTTTGGTTTTGCATATCAAGTTTTGTGTATTTTGGATTTTCTCCTACTTTTAAGAGCTTGGTAGGGAAATGTTGACTGGATTTGTACTTATTCTGTGCTAAAATATAATTTCATTTTGATTTGCATGATGTACGAACATATCATTGTGATTTATAACAGTAATGCACAGCTTAGTTTGATGTGCTAACCCTATTAGATAACCCCAAATGCTGTGATAAACAATAACAGTTTAACTTTAACCCAGCTTTTAGGAGATAATGACAGGATAAAGTTTATTTTCAATATGTTCATATATTCCTATCTCAAATACAAGAGCAAAATCACTGGAACATGAGCAAGGATGAGCAAGCAGAATCATTGGAACATGAGATCTTATGTTCACCTTAATTCAGCATACCTTTAATTAAATAAATGCATAAACTGAAATAAATTATATTATGTAAATTAAAACTATGACAACTCACTGTTAAACACAACATGATTAACTTCTGAATAAATACTAATAAACTAATATGAATCACAGCTAAAGTAAAATTTTAGGATATTTAAGTGCCAAATTCAGAACAGTTCAGATTCAGCATTGTTTTCCTTGTGAAGATTAAAAATTTTAATGAAAAAAAAAAGTGGGGATAAAAGTTTAATTTTTTTTACAGGGAAAAGTCTGACCTATCAGCAACTCACTTCATTTTCTGATACTTTTCACTTAAATATAGGTACTAGAATTCTTTCTAGCACTTTAGAGAGAATAGAAGACAGTTTAGTATTACATATTTGCAGAAATCAGCCCTACAAAATTATTGCTCATCAGATGTGTACATACTGTAACCTTAAGAACAGTTAGTCACTTCCTCATAGAGAGATCTGCCTTTTACTGTAGCTGTTTTCAGCACTTCCTTTGTGTAACTATTATTTAAGGATAAGAGATGCAGTCTGCAGTCAGCTTACAGTGAATAGTGTTGGTTTGGTAAGTGGGATTTAATTTTATATTGATGAATTTTGGTATAGGCAGACAATTTTTTTTCTCAAACGTGTGCATGAAGTGACAATTCTGGAAGATTATGTAGTGTCAGAAATAGCTAGTTTATAACTGAATATATCTAGTGACTTTTGTGAGAATGTAATTTAAAACTCTTGCTGTTTTTTTATCATAGCTTTATTTCATAGCTTTCTGTATTTAAATATTAAGCAAGGTTTTGTTTTAACCTTATGTTCAAAAAACCATTATTATTTGGTTTACATCCAAAGCAGTTGAACTGGATATACAAATACAGTTAATGGACTGGATGGTTAACTCATCATACTAACTCCACCCCAAACTTTGTGAAAGCTTCATGTGATTTGTGAATATAATATCTGATTGGATGAATTGCAAAATTCTGATTTCATGCTAAGCAATACTTTTCTTTGGTTTTGACTTTAATTTAGTTCTTTGAGGAATAACTATATGAGGTCGTGACTGGGGGAAAGAATCCTACAAATTACAAAAGATGAGGGAATTTATTTATATGAAATCTACAGTTCTCCACCTTTTTCAGTGGTCTCTGTTGGGTGTTTGTGTAGTCTCTGAACAAGAATCACATTTTAAAACTTTTTCTGCTTTTACTGACTATTACTCGATATAGTGAGTGAAGCATAGTGAAGCTTTAATGCTTCTTTAGTTCCAGCTTGGAAAGAAGGTAATTTCAAACAAAATCAAAAGTAGCACAAACTCATTTAAATACTATATCTGGTTTAGTATGAATGATCTTAATTTGGGAGGATATCTGGGGTTCATTGTTTTAGTAAATTAAGTCTCCTAGACTTTATTTGCATATTGTGCTGAAGCCATGATGAAGTTGACTTAGTTTTGGCTTAACACACATTTGAATCCAATAACTCTTCTTTCAATAACCCTTGATTAAAACAAACTGTGATTTAGCACTCTATAATTCAAAGTGATGATGGTTGATTCTCAGTATTGAGAAAGTGCTTGCCTTTCTAGTTCCTGATGAAATAGCATTCCCACCTAAAATAAGATAAGATATCCTTTATTGTCATTTTTTACTTTGGGCACACTGGCAGATATAAAAAATGAAATTCTGTTGTCTGCTCTCAAAAATGTACACATAGATAATACACACATAGACATGCTATATATACATATGATATACCTACACCTTTACATATAAATACATATAAATAAAATAGCATATGTGTAGTTTACAGGTACTAGATTCATTATGCTCAAAAGATGCTTGTTTAGCTTTAGTATCCTCATCCAGATTTTCTTATTAAGAAATCCATTTGTAGAAGGACTTCTTGGTATGCCCTATGTAAATAACAAGTAAAAATAACCTAATTTTTCAAGTAAAATTTGCTAAATTTCTTCGGTCAGCAATAGAGCTTCTTATTATTTCACTGTTTTCAGTCAGATCTTAAGACACTCTTAATAGATCAGTAAACTTTGTTCCCACATTTCATCTTCCCGTCATTGAGACTAGAGCATGTTAAATACTGCACATTAAATATGGCTAATTACTCATTTATTTTCAAATCTGAAAGAACTCTGTTAAGTTCATTTGCCAGAAAGTTTTAATGAGAATTGTTTTTCTTAAAAGAAGAAAAATCCTTTGAATGAGTTTTAGTTAATTATTCTGCACTTTAAGCCTCAAAGGATAAGAGTAGTTGTAAATTTACAACACAATGAACTTTAGAATTCATCTTACAATGATCCCCTTTCTGTTTACTGATAAATGGGTCAGAAGGCCTTCATGTACTAATGACATGTGAGAACTTTTCAACTTGTTAATAATTAGTAATTTATACACTAAAGGGCAAAAGTCTCTGTCTACAGAATCTTATGCAATAATTAAACTTCTTATCACTTGAAACTGTTTAAATTTAGGACATTTCTTGGCATTCAAGTGATGGATGATCTTGAAAGTATTAAATTTTGATCATTTAAAATCAGCAGCATTCTGATCTGGTTTTGGATTAGAGGATATTATACAAGTGTATCAGACTAATACACTTATCATGTATAACTATTATTACTATCACTATGATTACTATTTACATAGTATAAGGTAAGAAACTTGTTTCTCATTTTTTTCTAACCAATGCAGAAATCTTACTGTCATTTGCAAACTTTAACTACTATTTCTTCACACAGGTCACAGATAAAAAACGGTGAATAGGTTCAGGTCCATTCAGTGTTTTCCTCCACATGGATGTGGAAATCTTAATTAATGCTTTTGGGATGTAGTAATTAGTCCAAACTAATAGTAATATCCTACAGTCCAGAGGTATCAAACTTGATTTCATTGAGGGCTGCATCATGGTTGTATTTGACCTCAGGGGGCTAATATGGGTGGGCATGGCCAGCTCAATGTTACTAGTGTCTAGGGCACCTGTGGTGGCCCATGTGTTCTGCCAGAGAAAGTGGGCTCCCGAGCAATCCTCTGCCAGTAAAAATGGAACTCGGGAGGGCCATGTGCAGCCCTCCTGAGCTCCATTTTTGCTTGCAGAGGCACTGCAGACCAGTTCTTTGTTATTTCCAAGGTGGCCCCATGGGCCACATCTAAGCACCCTGTGGGTCGGATCTGGCCCCTGGGCCTTGAGTTTGACACCCCTGCTCTAGCCCATATCTTTTTATTTCATATATGAGAATATTTTTAACACTCTGTTGAAGATTTTGCTGAGGCCTATCATCCTATGATAGTTGGGGTAATGAAACATCTGTAAGAAATTGACCAAGCTCAGAGATCACCAAGGGCCCCTCATTTCAATCCTGAGCTACAAATATTCCCCTTTATTGGATTTTTTTCCTAATTTATTTTTAAATTGAAGGTTGTGGGGTTTGAATTAGGCATATTAAACATTCTTTGAAAGAAGAACATGTGAATTTTTACAGTTCCTGATAAATAGCTACCAAATCTTTCTCACATATATCTTATTAAGAAGATATATACAAAGAATGGGCTATATTTCACAATATCAATTGTTATCCTGAAGGTTATCTTTGTGCATGCCCATGTTGGGTTGTAATTACTGGGATCAAAGGAAATTGGAGTGCAGAAATTATCTTTGGTGATAACTAATTGATATGTTTTATCAAATTAGTCAACTAAGAAGTTGTTAGGCTTTTTAAAATGTGTCTGAAATTTTTTTTTTGAATAGGAGAAAGAGATTAAATACCTTTCTATATTATTTTCACTGTTAATTTTTTTTGTCATTTTGATTTCCACTATTACTGCAAGTTGTGTCATACTATTAAATTGAAAGCTAGTTTGTCTAGGCGAGTAGAAGAAGCTCATTATTGTTCCATCTACCTCAAGAGAGAAAACCTATAATTAATTTTAACACCCTTTACTCCTTGGATACACATGTTCTTCTGGAAAATATTTGATTTTTTCTTCATTCATTCAATCTGATTCTTGGACACTGCTTGGAAAAAAAATCCTGTAATTTTCTTGGCAAGGTTTTTCAGAAATGATTTGTCATTGCCTCCTTCCAATGACAGAGGTCCAATGTCACCCTCTGGCTTTGTACCTAAGGCAGGTCTAGACCTCCCAATTTCTAGTTTGGTATTTTAAAAGAGCCAATTGGTTCTGTTTTGATTGAGCTTTCAATTTTGGTGATGCCAGTTCCATACATTTATTACCAGTAATTTCCAAGGATTGAGCTATGTTAATATGCTAGCTATTTGTTGAGTCAATCTTCATATTTGTTCATAATAAAATTGGTTCACTTTAAGAACAGGAGTAAGAGGATTTTCTCCATGAAAAACATGTTTTCAACCTTTTATCCTCCATTTTGCCTGGTGAATTTCCCACTTTTATTAATAAAGCAAAATTGTTCTGAATCAGAATTCTGAAAACTTAAGGATTTGGGCATTGCAATTCTAAGCATGGGTCTGTGTATGCATACAGTCAGCAGTCAGATTCAAATAATTTAACAACCAGTTCTCTGCCTTAATAATTTCTTCCAACAACCAGTTCACTAAACTGCTCAGAAAGTTCTCCCAAAGTGGTGCGAACTGGCTGAATTTCACTACTGCATACAGTCATCTACTTAAGTATAAGGCAGATTGTAGGTCAGAAGAAAATGAGACACAGAAACAACACATTTGAGTATGAAATATAATCCATCAAGTTACAACCCATCAAGCAATTTGGCTCCATTTCCTGTGTCATCAACTAGAACAAAGGGTTTTTTTATTGCTAAATGTCATAATCAGTTGACAGATGCAAGGATGCTTGGGTAATCTGAAACTAGTTTTTGAACAGTCATTGTTAAAGCTGATTATCACTGTACTATCTGTGTACAGATATCTTAATTTTTTTTGTCTTCTTTGACTTGACTTTTCATGATTTCACACACACATACACATATGTACTGCACATTCTAAGCCTACAAACAACTGAATCTGAAAAACATCCTGATTGAACTCTGTGAAGTAAAGACATCATTTGGCTAATACAGTTGAGATAGTAACAAGACTACTCTTGTTAAGTCAATTTAATTTCTGCAAGTCTTAATAAAAGTACCTGTACTATCTCATTACACTTTTGAAATGAAAAGACATGAAGTACTGTCAGCCTAGCCAATTAAAAATCCTCAGTTAAGTGAATAATTGGACTTAATTTAAAATTCTTAGTGTAATTTTAGCTTAAAATGACCTAATTTTAAAATTTCTGAAATATGTTTACTCATATTTATATGTGAACAGTCCTCCAAATAGGTACTAAGTATATCCTGAAGCATAACTAAAAACAAAATGTTCAAGTTGGAAAACCAGCTGCCCACAAGAATAAAAGCCAGTTTCTTTTCTATAACATGTATTTGAGTTGTCTTAAAATAAGCAATGATGAAGTATGAACACCTTTATTTTTAGGGTCTCTAGCTTCTCACAATTATTCTGGAACACATTTTTTTTCATCTAGAAGTTAAAATGCAAGTGTTTCCAATGCATTGATTTCTGAAATGCCTTTGCATCACTGTAATTGGAGTTTCTTTTGAAAATTATTTTGTGTTTGATCAGTAGTAGTTGAAGTTTTGGAATCACAAACATAAAAGTTATTAATTTCTTCTGAGACCTGAATTTTTGAAATTCTCCCAAAAAGCTTTTATGGACTTTAAAAATGAATCTTTTGAAATCCATAATATATCCAATTTACTTTGTCTGGCATGAGTGAAAACGTAAGAGTGGAAATAACAAATTTTTGAAGAGATAGATGACTTGCAGAAGAAATGGTAAGCTTAGTGAGAAAGCTTTAAACACTACCTCAGTTTATTATCTTTTGTATTTGTAAATAGCTGGATTTTCATATTCACTTTAATTCAGTTTAGCAGTGGTATATGTGTATTTGTGAAGTAGAATGCAAGAGCTTACAGTAAGTATCAGGTCCTGAAGTACCATAGTTATCAGGAGTCATTTATTTTATGTTTAATCCACTTTCTAAGTAAAAGTTACAAACAGTACAGTCTAATTCTTAGTTGTTGCCTTAAACTCTTTATTGATTTAATGGGATATAGGTAGGCAAAGATAGGTAAAAAATAACATGTACCAATGAGCAACATAATAGTTTCAGACTATTAACAAATAAATTGTTTGACTGAATTAAAAATGCACATGGAACAATTTAAATGATTATGGCTATTATTACCTCCATGTTGCAATGAATTTCTGTTTTCTGATCCCTATTGTTTTAGGATTCAGCAGTCTTGCAGAAATAATTCATCAGAATGATTTGGATACTTCAGCTCTTGTTTTCACCGCTCCCAACTCCTGCTTTGATTGGTCTTATTACTTTTGGAACAACAGTTTTTCTATGGTTGATAACAAAACCCAAACCAATTGTAATTCCTGTTGACCTTAACAAGCAATCTATAGGCACTGAGGTAAAAGAAATACTGAGTGCTTTTATAAATGAATTTTGTATTTCCTCCCTCCCCAAATGTAGCTTTTCCATCTTCCGCAATAGTTTGAATTCAATTTACGGAATACAAATTAAAGAGCCCTTTTCCAACAGTGACCACAACATGATTGA
>BHFT01016496.1:0-46488 GCA_004320025.1 Laticauda laticaudata
TTAGACTGTCTACTATTGACCTCACCCCTTTCCTAAGAGGTCTGTAGGGGGCGTGCATAAGCACACCAACGTGCCTAACCGTCCCTGTCCTATTGTTTCTTTTATTTTTCTTATATTTATCCATTTCATGTATTCATAACTATGTATCTCTTTATACCAATTATCTTGTAAGCGATTGACAAATCAAAATAAATAAATAAAAAATAAATAAATACCACTCACGCATCATCACAAAATCTCCAGAACCGTAAAGTCTACAAACTTAAAATTTGGCAGATATGTTCCTCTTGGCTTCTAGGTGCCCACTAAGGATTTTTCGAAATGACCATGAAGCATTATTATTAACATGCTCTGATGCTAAGGAATTCTACTTCCTCCCGCCACTGAAAAGAAATCTGTTCCAAATGCAAAACCCAATCAGGAATTTCAGTTTCACAGCACCAAGCAGTTTTAGTACACAACAGTTGAACTAAGCCACACCCAGGCTCCTTGTTGTCTCCTTGCTCACACAGCAAATACTGTTTCAGTTTCCAACAGCCTTACACAGACAGGACACTACCCAGATGAATACCAATGGATGTTGGTAGGCAGAGGCAGAAATTTGTTCCCTTATTTTCCTCCCCCAAAACTAAGCCCAACCACATAGTTTGTAGTGAAGCACGGGTATCGAGCTAGTATATTTTATAATATTGGAAGCGAGAACAATTGGTTCAGAAGAAGCCTGAAAATAATGGCAATGGATTACTTATTAAGTTTACAAAGATAGACAAGAAGAAACATCATCAATAATGAAGTGTACTTTTGCATATTTTGTTATGTGGGAGTGAGAATTGAAGTGTAAAAGTTGAATGGAGTAGAAATGGGTTATTAAGAAGTATAGGCAGTAAAACAAGAAGAGACAGGATCAAGACAAAATGGATGCTGAGTAAATGTGAACTATATAGAAAAGTTTAGAAAGCAGCACAAAACTAATACATTAATACGATTTGGTTATAGGGAGAGAAGCATGACAACTGCATCATAAAATAAATATATATAGGAAGAGTGATGGATTGACAGGAAGGAAAAACACTAATAAGACCCTAAAAAAAGAGAGTGTTGAACAGTTTGAAAAATTAAATGCAGTATATGAATTGTTGTATGGATGACATAACCAGGAATAGTTTCCAATGATAGAAAAAGTATGGACAGTAATTGTGAATGGCATCTGTATAAAACAAAATTTAGTTATATTTCTTTTTTTAGTCCTCTGTTTCTTTTACCATTTTTATTCTTTTTCTGCACTTAATCTAACTTTTTAGATTAAAAAGATTAGATTAGATTTAGACAGCCTTATCTCTCTTCGCTTTAACTCCACTGCAATTACCTCTTTAAGTGAGGCTAGGCTGAGGGACAGTGACTGGCTCAGAGTTAGCCATTGAATTTCCATGGTTGAGTTTGAGATTAGAAAGTAATATAAGTAGTTCTCAAATTACAAACAAAATTAGGACCAGAATCTACACTGTGATATAGTTAAGTAAACCTTGCCCATTTTTACAACTTTTTTGCTACAGTCTTAAGTGAATTTAGCTTCCCCCGCCACTAGCAACCTTCCCTGGGCTACCAATGAGTGCCTTGTTTGTTGGCAGCTCCAGGGAAGGTTACTAGAGGTGATCACATGACTCTGCTCTGGGACACTGCAATTGTTACCTACCAATTGCCAAGAACCCAAATATTGATCAGGTGATCGTGGGGACCCTGTGGGTTATAAATGCAAGGACAGTTCATAAATGACTTTTCTCAGTACCATGTCTTTGAAGGTCATTAAACAAAAGTCAATACCCATAGTATGGACCACTATGAATGAGACAAATTCTACATGATGAGATTTAAAGTGCCACTTCACCTGCTTATATTAACTTTCAAAGTAATTTAGGAGACCAATATTCTTCTACTTTCAATTTTAAGTATTAATATTAAATATTAAGAATATAATTTTGGCACAGAAGCAATTTTACAATTCCAACCATTATATTTGCAAAATTATTGCAAAAAGATATAAAGTTTTACATCTAACATAAAATTCTAATCAGATCTGAACTTGAGTTGAATGTTGCCTAGTTCATCAGGAATGTGTGACTAAAGAAAACATAATCCCAGCTAATTCTAAATAAAAGGAATTTATTAGCATTCAACTGACCATTAGAATAAATCTTAAAGGGCATATTAATATATGCTAGCAAATTTTATAACCATGGTTATTAATATTCTCTTTAAAACAAACATTTTGTCATGGGTTTTTAACTAGAGAACTGTAAGAATCCAGTATCTTCGCTCAGTGACTCTTTAACTTCTTTAAAGTCACTTTCAAAGCAAAAGTAAGGCAAAAGAAAATATGAGTGAAATACAGTACATGAACTGAGTTGTCTCATATTTCAAGAGATAATTGAATCCCAATCTGAAGTGTAAAAAACTACTATATTCAGATTACACATTAATATTAAATGTCTGTCATCTGTTGCTTCATTATCATAGAATAATTTAACCAAGTGAACTGTGAGGTTCTTGTTTCAACTGACAAGCAGGTAATACAGTAGACAGTAGAAACCTGAGAGAAAAAAGTTATCCTTTCTTAAATATGCACTTTTTAATTAAATATGAATCAGTTACATAGAAGGTACTAACAGATATACTGACATCAGACAATACATTTAATTAGCATATACAGTATATATGCAGATTGTTATCAATCAACATAATAATATTGGCACAGCCAATAGTTCTTATTAGAATCATATCCACATAAAACTGAACCTAGTTTAATAAAACATATTTTATTCCTGTTTCATATGAGAAACATTTTAACTTCTATAATACTTAAAATACTTGGTGAATAATTAAATACACTGCATGTATAATAACTTCATTTTTAAAAATAAATATATCCTGATTAGAATAAGGTTACCAATATTTACAGTAAGACAAAATCATATACAGACAAAAGAATTTGGATAAAACCGTACAATAGTGCTTTTTAAAAAATGTGTGGCACCAAAACACTCTATTGTGTTCTCTAACACTGTTCAATGATTATATGTTTTTATTCAGTCTTTATTACTTTATTACTAACTCAACATGACAAACATTCCTAAATACTCCTTCCTTCTATTTTCACCACTACCATCCTGTGGAATGAGTTGGGCAGAGACAGAGGAACCAGCCCAAAGTCACTCAGCCAGTTTTGATGCCTAAGGCAGAACTAGAACTCAGTCTCCTGGTTTCTATGCCACGCCTTAACCATGACATTATATTGCCTTTCCATTATCTTTTCAGAATAAAATATTATCCTCTTCTGAGAAACACAAAAGCAATAAAGCTTTTCCTTGCATATTGCTGCTACTATGGTCCTGCACAACTTTTATGTTGTATAATTACCATGAATTATAAAATAAATGGTCCAGTTCCCTTCTCTTGAAATCTCAGCTTTGATAGTTATTACAACTGACATTCTACTTCTGGGCTAAACTCCTAATGTTACAAATATGCCAACTTCAAAATCAAACTTCACAGAAAACAAATACCACTCATTTACTTGCTTATTAGATTTATAGTTTCCCATTCACTGGAAACTCCAAAAAGTCAATATGGCAGCAATTTGAAGTTGGTATTGTTTCATCTTGCTTTGTTTTATTGATCTTGCTGTGAGCAAACAGGGTTATTGTATGTTAGATGATAAATCATGTAGGCCAGGTGCTCAATAAAAATTATTACATGATTGAAGCCCCACCCCTCTTGTGCAGGTATCAAAATACAGCCATCTTCTTCCCTTTTGTAAAAAAAACCTTATCTTCTGGATGTGTTTTGTCCAATCAATATATGTTTATCCTAATTTCTCCGAAAACAATAATTCTGCGAGGTAAATTGAGTGAATAAAGTCCCAAGCAGCTTCACTAAGGGTGGATTTGAAACTGGGCCTTCCCAGTACAGCCCAACATATCAACCATGTTTATAGTTGTGGTTAATATTTTTACTTGTGAATCACCTAGATGCAGAGTCGGGAGGCCTAGAAATTTAATAAATAAAACACAAACATGTACATTCCCCTTAAAAAGTTCCATCATAGTTTGGTATACAAGTATCTGAATCCAGAATTTGTATCGAGGATTCACTAAGAAATACTCCAGCAAATGTTCAGACTTACGAACTAATTGTATTTCTCTAGGTATTTTGTTTTCCTTAAACGGGAGCATTTATTTGGAGCATTTATTACAGTATGTTAAGAGGGAGAGGAAAAAAGAACAAGAGAAGGAGATTTATTTTAAGATTAAGTTGAAAAATAATTGGTGCCAGCAGAATGTATGAGCTTGATGAGGGTCTTCTCCCGCCTCCCCCCTTCCCCTTATCTATACATCGCTCACCTCCTGAATGCGCTTACGGGCCCTTTGCAAAACCTCCTCGTAGCCCTTCTGGCGTAGCTCGCTCAGACTCTCGTAATATTCCTCCGGGTCGTCGGTTTCGGTAAAGAGTACCTGAGAGAGGATCTTCCAGCCACAAGTATCGAGGCAGTGGCCCAGGTATACCTGCAGCTGATAGCACAGTGCATCCATCTCTCCCTCGGAGAGCTCTGGAATCCCGAAGAGCACCGTCCACATCCCCGACGGTTCCTCGGGAAGGACGGGCAAACAGGGCTCCAGCTCGGAGTTCACCGAGCTCAGCTGTTGATGGACGGCCCGCAGATCCTGGAAAGAGAAGAGGCCGGCCCAGCTGCATTCCTCCCCTGATAGCGCTTCCACCTCGGCGGAGGCCGCGGTGGGCGACTCGGTCGCTTGAGGCCCGGCGGTAGGAGAAGGGAGAAAGGCGGCTCCCGAAGGCTCGTTCTTGCCCAGGTCCAGCTCTTCCAAATCTTCGGCCGCGCAGGCCGCTGGGCTGAGCGGCGCCTTCGGAGCTGGCTGAGGCCTCCGGGACAGGCTGCTCTTCGTCCTCGCTGGGCTCCTCTGCGACGCCTCAACCGCTCGGCTGCCCGGGCTGTGCGGGAGCGACTCGGCCCGGGCAGGCGATGCCGGCGAGCTCCTGGCCTGGACGGGCTCCGCGCCGCGTCGGGCCGGGGGTTTTCGTATAGTGGGGCTGCCGGCCGTTTTACAGGAGGCGCTTAGCGGCTCGGGCGCCCCGGGGCCCACTGCGCCAGTGCGGCGGAACTCCCGGGAGCCGCTACGCTGCCTCTGCGCCGTCCGGTTGTGGCAGGTGATGGCGAACTTGCTCTCGATCTCATTCCAGGCCACAATAAAGACAAACTTCTGCTTCTCCCGCTCGTGGAAAGCGTGAGGCCTCACGGCCACCCAGTCCGCCTCCAAGGTCTCTTCCAAGGCGAAGGTGCTCATGGTGGACCGACAGCGTGACTCCCCCCCGCCTCTCTTTTCTCTCACGGACGTCGCGAAGCCGGTGGTGGTGGCGGAGAAGTCTCTGTTCCGGTCAAGATTGCCGGGTACCCAGTCACCGCCCAGCCTCAGCCATGTTAACGGCCGGCATCGGAAACTCAAGCGGGCGGAAACCCAAGCAGGAAAGATGCCAGGCTAGCCACGACCCGGGGAGCCGCGGTGGAAAGGCGCCAGAGACCCGCCGGTGGCTTCAACGGCCGTTGCTGCGACTGCAGCGCGCGTGCGCCCTTTGCGCGCGCTCTGCTTTGTTGTCAAGAATCTGGCGGCTGCAGAGTCTCCCGCACAGGTACTTGCAGGCGATCACGTGGAGACGCCGGATCTGTTTACAAGTCACCGCGAGGCCGCTGCCCCGCCTCTTTCTCTTCAGCTGGGGGAGGGCTCATCCTCGAGTCCGCAGGACAGGAAGAAGTGCGGTTCGCTCCTCTCTTTTGTCGGCCTTTTTCTCTCCGGGATTTCAGGAGCGCCTCCTTCTGTTCCCTTCCTCTTTCTCCTCGGAAAGATCCGGAACCAAGAGCTCCTCGGCGGATTAGGGGGGAAAGGCGGCATCCTGACAAAAAGGCGCCTTGAACCCACGTCCGGTGCCGGAAAGGGCAGCAGCGCTTTAGAGTCCCAGCTGAGGAGTTCGTGAGACTCTCTTTCGGACAATGGCCGCTGAAGTTTATGGCGGGTTTCTGCGGTGAGATGGGGGAGGTGGTGGTTGACGAGCTCAACTTCGTTTGCAAACTGTTTCTTGCCTTTGAAGTGAGTCCCTCACGTTTTCGTTTTGGTTGTTGCGGAAAGAAAATGTGTATCAATGAAAGGCGTCTAAGAGGAAACCTGTATCAATCGTAGCGACTTGAGATAGTTGGAAAATATAAATATGATGTGTGGGAGTCAGCCTTAATTTTCAACAAAGTCTTTTGTAGAAACTATTTCCAAGGTACAAACAAGTATCCCGTTTAGGCTTTTACATTTTTCAAAATTTCATTATTCAGTGTAGACCAGAAAATATACCCTGTATATCACATCTAAATATATCACAGTTTGAATACTTGATTCCAATTTCTTTTCATATAATTTAATTCCATTACATTTTATTAATTATTTTCTATTAATTGTTAATAATTACAATTTTATAAATAATAGTAATGACTAAATAATAATGACTAATATCTTTTGCCTAATCGTCTGATATTTTACTAGGCAGTGTGCTATTTATGAACCTGAAAAATTAGGCTAAAGGGGTCTAGGTTGACAGGCTATGCCAGTAAGAGTATTTGAAGCTCATATTCTTGACATTGGTCAATAATTATCAGAGATCATGATGGTTGTAATTAGGATAAAAAACACAAAGCTAAGGCACATATATATACCTGTCTCTCAAAGTAACAGTAAGTTACAGATTCTGTCACAGTGCAGATATTTTCCACTTTAAAACTCAAGGACCTTCCTTATTAGGAAATAACACATTCAAGTCAGAGTTTTCTGACTTGAATCCACCAAAACAACAGTAAAATCCTGATAGTTTTTCAAGATTTTTTCCCTGAAAAGTATGCAACTGAAATGAACCTAAACATAGTTCTTGAGACCTAAAGGCTATTTGTTTCTCTACAATTAAAACAGCTGATTGTAAAATAACGGACTCTCCTGTAGTAAGCATGTATTTGGATATTGTGATGTTGTCTTAGTAGTTTTAGAAATATAAATTATTTTTAAAAATATCCAAAAACAAATGTTTTCTGGAAGGTTCTCATTGGCTAATTAATATTCAGATTTATTTTTACAGCTTCCAAAAACAGAACTACAGTAGTGGAATTAGTGGTAAATATTATATGGCAAAATGGGTTTGAATAATGGAAGATTCCCATCAGTTGAAATAGCAAGTTATATTTTGAGTAGGGAATATTTTTTGTTGAAGGTTGACTAGGGCCTATGTATCTGTAGTTAGTAAATGAAATATGAATAGGACGATCACTACATCCTCTCTTTGTCATTCCCTTCATTTATACATTTGTATTCTGTTTTCACTAAATGCAATTTCAAAGAAGAGTAGCCTAAAATGAAATAATGTAACTATTAAATGCATGGTGGAGTGTTTCTTAATCTCAGGAACTTTAAGATGGAGTTTTGGGAATTGAAGTCTTAAAGTTGCTGAGATTGAGAAACACTGGCTCAGTGAGTACATCAAGCTATACTTACAGTGAAGAAAATAAAAGAACCTTGAAGTTGTGAGGGTCCTTAGTGTAAAATTGAATAGTGCCGTTTATATTATGTGTCATATAAAATTTAATAAAACAGTAGATAAAACAATATCTATCCCCAAAAAGCAAAGAAAAGCAAATACTTTAACTTTGTAACTGCAACTACAATTTAAAGCCCAAAAGAGGAACTGTGGGAGAAACCACAAGCCACATAATAGAGCAATTTTTTTAAACAGTTGCTGGGGTATTTTTCAAACAAACACATCTCATTCTTGTTACAAATTACTGGTCAAAGTTGGTAAGTGGGTACATTTTTTAAATATTTAAATTTTGTTGCTTAGCGTTGTTGATCTTTGATTTTAATAAAATTCTGAAAACTATAGTTTGAATTATGCCTTGCCTGACATATTGCGCTTTCCATTGCAAAATGATTTAGATTTATTTCAGAAACGTAAACAAGGCAGGCTAAACGGTAGACCATCATTCATAGTTTATTAAATCTCACATATTTATTGACTCTCACAGGTAGGGTTATTTGAATCAACATTTGGATCAAGATGACGGCTTAACATGGTATCAAAGAAAATGAGTAAATAGATTTAATGTGTATTTTTACTTGATACTTACAGAACAATAATTTCTTTAAAATGTATAAATAATTTTTATCATCTATAAACTATGACATATATGTTGAATGTGTTAAACATTTAATATTTCTTCACTTCTGCATTTTTATATAGAAGTCAACTTGTTTACTCCTTTTTTAAAAAAAACTAATTCAATAACTTGTTTTGCAAAGTCATAGATTTTACATTTTTTTCATATGAACTGACATATAAATGATGTTTGAATTGTCATTATTTGTGTCTCAGAGTTGGTTTATTGCAGGGAGCTCTGTACATCAGCTTGCCACCAAAATTCACATTCTTAGCAGTATATAACCAAGATACATGTTATAGCATTTCTTAATTTTGGTTAAGTTTCTTTGTCTTTAAACTGATTTTACAAAATTTTCATACTCTTTATATGTAACCATTTAAAATGGTGTGGTTTCTTTTATAGATTGTCAAATCAGTAATTATGTGGTCTACAAGTATACTCATAGAAATTGTTTCCTTAAATGGTATAGAATTCCTTTATATATGGATTTATAGGCTTTTAAGTGGATTCTTCTATTTGAAAATTAGGTTAATAGTGCTTGATAGTTTGCTGCCAAGTAAATAGGTATACATACTAGTAAGTTCTATATATGCTAGAAATTAATTTTTCGTAGGAACAGGATGGTTCTATTTATTTTGAAGATAAAACTACTCAACAGCTTCCACATCTCATGTAAAATTCCTGAGCCTGGAAAGCTACATGCAACTTGATGTTCATGATCCTTCTTCTAATTTGTTTTCCTACATTTTTGGTTAATAGCTGTGGCAATTCTTGCCAGTTTTACTAGAAAATCATCTTCTAAGAGATCATAGTGTCAGTGCCAAAATGGCAGATGTTGTTGGGCCTTATTTAAAAAAAAGTCCTTTTGGAAATGCTGCAGGACCTATAAATCAAGAGAGGAAGCAAATTGCTTTAATGTTCCAGTCTTCAATAATCTTGGCTCTGCTCAGATCACATGGGAAACAAGGAGACAGCTGTAGATTCTTATGTATTCATGTATATCTATATGGGGTTCATCACCACTTACAGGACTCTATGCCTTCCTGGGAGTCTCATGAATCTTAACAAGTACCCTAACATTCTATTTATTTTGATACTGATTAGTAGAACCTGAAAGCATGACATAACTTGAGGGCGATTAATAGAAGGGGGGAAGAACAGTTGATAGACTGGCAAAGAATTTAAAAAAATATTTTGGAAAGGAGCAGTTTTAAATCTTGAAGAAGGTATGATTGTTGGTAATCTAACATGAAGATAATTGAATTGTTGGTTTTAATCCTGAAATTTTTTTGTTAGTTTTTAATACTGAGAATAATACTGGGTGGTGGTCTTGAAGTGGACTTATTATGTTACACTGCTAAATGATTGGGGTTTGAGTAAAACCTGATTTGCTGAAGACGTGAAGATTTGCTGAAGACCTGAAGGCAAGAAAATGTGATTGTACATACTAAGTCTTATCAGGCAGAGATAATGCTTGTATCAGCCTAAAAGAGAGGATACTGGCCAATATGTTTGTTACTTTGAATAGAAAATGTTATGAAATAGATATGTATACATACAGTAGATGTTTAGCCAATATCCTAGAATACACAAATACCTTGAGAGATAATGCATTCAGTAGAGGAAAAAAGTTATTTTACAATTATTTTTAAATTTTGAGACTTGGAGGTTACCTAGTTGTCTAGCTGTAAATATCTCTTGTAAAGACAGGTCAGAAATCCAAAATTAACTCCTGTTTGATTTCTTAATAAAAGGTAAAAAAGAAAGTTTGTGCTGTGTCTTGTTTCAAATCCTATGAAAATACAGAAGCCCCTTTTTATGTATTTGTCTAAAATGGCAAGGTTGCACATCTACATACAAATGTGCATTTCAATGCATATCTGTGTCTGAGCTCATATTTTGCAACTCTCTATCACATGTGGGCCACGAACTGAAAAATTGCCTATCTCTGTTTTAAGATAAATGACCTGTTTGGGCTGACTTGTAACAGAGCAATATGGCTACCGTACATCTCTGGAATTAATCCCACCGGTTTACTTCTCTTAAAGCTCCAGCATGTTTGCTCATTTTAATCAAGAACATTTGACAACTAAATCAATCAAAGATCATATGGTAAATAAATACCAATCTTAGGAGGATTTTTTTTGCCAGATAAAAGCTTGAATTCAGAGGGCATATCCAGACAACCAGTTTAGTGTTCTGTTTTCATCTCTGGGAGAGCTGACACAAAATATGCCAGCATAAATTTGCTCTGTTCCCATTCAGAGCAATGCTGGTGGGTAAAACTGCAACCAAGCCGTTTCTCTAATGTGGCTGGATCTGAGAAAAAGGCAAATGTTACTGATGACCAGGGTAGTAGCTGACTGTCAGAATCAAGAAACCCCTGTCCACCTGTCCACCTCATAAATCAACCTCAGTGCTTACTCCTATAGTTAGTTATTGGAGACATTATATTTTCAGTCATATTATTCCCTAATATATGAGTGACCTGTTAGACATTATCTATGACAGCTGATCAGAGGAGAAGAGGCTGCATCACAAAGCCATCACAGCAGCTGAGTGGACCCTGCTCCTTGACCACCAATACCATCTGGAGCTGGCCACAGAGAATGGAGGACAATAACCACAAAACACTCCTCCTCCCAGTCTCCTGAATCAGTCCAGGAGGATGCTATTGAAAGCTGCTGAAAGATCCAGGAGACCTAGGACAGTTGTACCACCACATCCTGAACCTTTCAGAGATCAGCAACAAGTATGGCCAATGCCATCTCAGTGTTGTTCTATGGCTTAAACCCAGATTGAAAAGGATTCAGATGACCTGCTTCATCCAGTGCTCTCTGAAGCTTTGTGCCAACTAAGGCTAGCCTCTTGAGTAGGGGTGCATCGTGGCCTCCTACAAGGTAAGGATGACTGCAGCCTGGAGAGGATTGTCAGGAAAAGCCCATTCAAGAGTGTTGGGGAGACTTCCCCAAGGAGTGAACTGAGGATGGAATCAGTGCATCAAGAGCCGCCACACACAGATGGTTCCTGGACATGGGCTTCAAATGTCGCATTCCTCTTGTCAAGCCACTCCTGAACAACAAACAACGTCAGAAGTGTCTTATCTGGGCTAAAGAAAAACAGAACTGGTCTGTTGCTCAGTGGTCCAAAGTCCTTTTTTCTGATGAGAGCAACTTTTGTATCACATTTGGAAACCAAGGACCCAGAGTCTGGAGGAAGAATGGAGAGGCACACACTGCAAGATGCTTGAAGTCCAGTGTGNTCTGTGTTGATTTGGGGAGCCATGTCATCTGCTGGTGTTGGTCCACTGTGCTTCATTAAGTCCAGGATCAACACAACCGTCTACCAGGAGATTTTGGAGCACTTCACGCTTCCTTCCTCAGATGAGCTTTATGGGGATGCTGCCTTCATTTTCCAGCAGAACTTGGCACCTACCAACACTGCCCAAAGCACCAAAACCTGGTTGAATGATTGTGGGATTACTGTGCTTGATTGGCCAGCAAACCTGAACCCCATAGAGAATCTATGGGGCATTGTCAAGAGAAGGATGAGAGACATGAGACTGAACAATGCAGAAGAGCTGAAGGCCGCTCTTGAAGTATTCGAGTCTTCCATAACACCCCAGCAGTGCCACAGGCTAGCTTCCATGCCATGTTGCATTGAGGCAGTAATTGCTGCAAAAAGGGCCCAAGCCAAGGACCTATGCATGCTTCTTCTTTTCAGGGGTCCGATATTGTTCTATGTACAATCCTTTTTTTATTGATTCAGTGTAATATTCTAAATTTCTGAGATTGTGGATTTGGGATTTTCATGAGCTGTAAGCCATAATCATCTCAATTATGACGCATCATGGCTGGAACTATCTTGCTTTGCATGTAATGAATCTATCTCATATATTAGTTTCACCTTTTAAATTGCATTTCTGAAATAAATGAACTTTTGCACGATATTTGAATTTTTCAAGTTTCACCTGTACAAGCATATTATTTCTCTCTTATCCTTTGTCTCTGATGACAGAAAGCAGGGGTCCCAAACTTGGGAACTTTAAGACTTGTAGACTTCAATTCCCAGAATTCTCCAGTCAGCATAGCTAGCTGGAGAATTCTGGGATTTGGAAGTCCACAAATCTTAAAGTTCCCAAGTCTGGGGACTCCGAATATAAAGTTTCAGGTGAAGATTAAAAAAAGAAAAATAAAATAATACGGAAATAAGACTAATAAAAATATACCTCAAACACCCAACTTTCAGAATGTTTGAATCACCCAGTGTCTGTAGACATGAAAACTATTATGACCAAAATTTATGACGAAATTCCTTCATCACCCAAGAGCAGCTGTGTAGCTATAAGGGTCTCCCTTACATGGATTTAGATATGACTTAATACACTTGTCTTGTATTTATTGTTGTAAGATTTACATAAGGTTAATGAGATTACACTGTAGCAGCTGTCAACCCTTGTAACCAGGCCCAGCTGTATATCAGCACTGAGGTATGCTGCAAGGATAATTTGAATATATCCAGTGCATTTTCACATTTGTGTGTGTGTGTGTAATTGAAGGCAAAGGATTATTCAATATGAAAGGGGTTTCCCACTGTTATTGGGATTTTAAAAAAACCTTTTGTCCCTTTCCAATGGTTTTGTGGTTTCCAGAGATATCACCAGATATTTTATTTAATGCATTCTGGAATAGTTACTGTTCCTATAACATTTTGTCTGTGAACTATCTAACAGGGCTGAAAAAACATTATGGAGACATTGAGCAATTATAATATGGCTTGAGAAAGTAGTGTCGTGTGGCTGAGCTTAGAAATATGAGTGTTTATATTGCTGGAATTAAAGAGGAATCCTATCATCTATAATGTATAGTTGCATTATTTTTCTAATCACCACCAACCCTTGCAAGACAGAATAAGATCTATGATCGTTTGCTATTGCTTCCACTTAATAAATACAGACAAAACCTTGAAGTTGTTCTTATATTGCCAGTTCAGAGGTGGTTTTCAGCAGGTTCTGATCAGTTCTGAGGAACCAGTAACGGAAATTTTGAGTATTTCGGAGAACTGGCAAATACCACCTCTGACTGCAAATTTTACAGTGTCCTTCCCCTGCCACACCCACAGAACTGGTAGTAAAAAAATTTGAATCCCACCACTGTGCCAGCTGCTTTATTAAAAGTCATAGCCTGCAGTGTACGAAACTAGTAATTTGAATAATAAATCACTTGGCCAATTACCATTCTTCTTATGATTTACAATTCATTATAATTTATTTCATAAACATACAGTTGATTTTTACTTTGAAGTTGATGATATTATTATGAAACCTAAATACAGCTCAGCTAATTTCCTCCCATCTTAATATTTCCTTTCCGTATGTCGAGATTGCATTGACAAATATTCCAAGCCAGGACAGGCATTCTACTAGCTGAGAACAAGTTGCAGGTTGAAGACTTGATATTGGGAAGATTGGATGAGAGCATTTAAGTAATCATCTAGCTTGTGCAAAGATGCAGTTCCATTTCGGAAATAAGTGTATAAGGATTTAAATGTAGGTCTCTTTGGCTGACAGTGAATATATACTGGTGAGTCTTAACTGACCATTAACTAAAGTATACACATTAAAATTATCTTATATTTCTGGATTGCTTCCAAGAAACTCTTGCAATTTTACTTATTTCATACTTTAGATTTTATTTACTTTTTTCATGATTCTCATTCCCTTAATTGTTTCACTTGAAATCAGTACAACTGCTGAGCACTACTTCACTAATTTTCAATAATTCCACTACAGGCTCTGTAGATTCTGCTGAAATGTTGCTACAACTTTAAAAGCACAACTGAAATGACGTGGGATAATACCCGATGGAAGCTGAACAGTGTATGTATGTATGTATGTATGTATGTATGTATGTATGTATGTATGAATGTATCTATGTATGTATATATATATTATATGTGTGTGTGTGTGTGTGTGTGTGTGTGTGTGTGCGCGCTGTTTAGCTTCCTTCGGGTATTATCCCACGTCATTGTTAGTTGCTGTTAAAGTTGTAGCAACGATTCAGCAGAATCCATCTTGCCATAATCAGGCTTCTGTATGGATGTGGGTCTCACAGCTCCTGGTTTCCAAAATTCGAGGCTGGTCCATTCTGATTGCTAGGAGCTTGGGTCTGTGTTCATTGGACTTGGAGTTTGATTGGTGTTTCTGGTTTCTTCTGTCTGTTTTTGGTGGCTTTGATTAGCTGGCAACACTCTGTTCTTATGTTGGAGCTTTCAGTGCAGCTTGGCTTCGTATGAAAGACGGCTGCTACTTTCATTAGCAAGCTACGTTTCACCTGGGGCCTGGTGGGGGTGTTTTGAGTTGGAGGCATCAGAAAGGAGTCTGTTTTTGCCAGGTGTTTGCCTGGCTTGTGGTGTGGAGATCTTTCTATTTGAGAGACCAGGCTTCCAAATGATTGACAATCTGGTGGAATCATCTCTTCTATTCATGCTTTCAGGTCTTTTTTCAATCTCTATGGCTTCTCTGATGATTCTGTGGCTGGGGTTTTCTATAGTAGCTAGGGTTTTAGTGCCATTGAAGTTGATGTTGTGGCCTGTGTTTTCATGTGTTGGACTAGTGAGGAGGTGTGTTCCAGCTTTTTTACTGCATTTTTGTGTTCATCTAGGGGGTACTTATTCTTCTATGGTCTGTCCCATGAATGTGGCCGGGCATGATGTACATGGAATTTCGATATTGCCTTGGTTTTCCAGGTCAATTTTTGTCTCTTTGGGTTTCTCAGGACGGCTGCTATTTTTTTGTCTGTTTTGAAGGCAAGTCTTGATGTGATGCCTGTGTAGTATCTTACTGATTTTATCTGTATACCTCTTATGTCGGGCAAGACAGCTGTTTCCATAGGTCTGTTGGTCTTCTCGGTCTCTGTTAATTCTTGGTGTGTTTTTTGTGGATCAAGTTGGTGATTTTGTTTTTTTTGGAAGCCATTGGCTGTCAATACTTCAGTCAGGGTGCATAGTTCAGTCTTCATATGTGTCTTATCTGCCAGGCGTTTTTTTGTTCTGGTAATTAGTGTTTTCGCCACGAATTTTATCTGTGCTGGGTGGTGGTGGGATTGGACGTGAGGTAGCGGTGGTGTGTGTTTTCTTTTTGGTATATGGTGGTGTTCCCAGGTGTGGCATCTGTTCTTTTGTAGATTTAGTATATCTAGGAATGGTAGTTGTTTGTTTATTTCCGTTTCCATGGTGAACTTGATTTTGGGGTGTGTGTTGTTTAGGTGTGTTAGGAAATTGTTTAGTTTTCTTTCCATGGGGCCAAATCACAAATGTGTCATCGATGTATCTTAGCCATATGGGTTTGTGGCTGGCATTAGCCAGGGCTCTGGATTCGAATTCTTCCATGAACAGGTTTGCAATGATGGTGGACAGTGGTGATCCATAGGGGCTCTCTTCAATTTGCTTGTATCTTTGTCCTTTGTATATGAAATATATGTGTGGTTAGCGCAGTGTTCTGTTTAGTTCCATTGAGGTCTTTAGCTGGTTGGTATTTATTTTTGATGATTTCAAGAGTTTCTTTTATTGGGACTTGAGTGAATAGTGAAACCATGTCGAAATCCAAATAACAAAGTCCAGTATCACAAACAGTTCAGTAAACAGACTCACAGCAATCCAAGAAGAATGACGATCAGCAACAGTCAATAGGTAAAAAATGCAAACCAACCAACATCAAACATCAGAACATCTAGCAACAAGCAACTCACAGCAACAGAACAACCCAGGTTTCTGGCTCCATCTTATGGCCATTTGAGAAACTACACCCAATTACAATTTTAGCATTCCCTAAAAGAAAGAGTCCTAAATGTGTATCCTGGTTTATATATTTCCAACCCAACTGTTTCGTGACTATCAATTCATAACAACATATATAGATTGCATGGAGTATGCAGGTGTATTATCTTGGATAGAGGAGTACAGTTTACTGCATGGTTCTGGTGAGAATTTGTACAATTAATTGTGTCATTTCAAGGATTAAGTACAGCATATCATCCATGTACAAACGGGGTGGCTGAAAAAGCTAATGCAGCTATTAAACAATATTTGAGGTGTTACATATCATATCAGCAGAGCACTTGGGTGGACATGTTACTATTTGCTGAGTTAACATATAATAATACCATACACAGCAGCACTGGGTATACCCTCTTTCTTATGGTACATTGGATGGAATTCATTCTCATACCTGAATGACCCCATGCATCTGATGAACCCATCACAGTCATCAAATGGACTGACAACATGCAAAATCAATGGAAAGAAGTATGGAAGGCATTGAACAAGGCAGCTGAGGCATATAAAAAACAGGCCAAGAAATGGTCCAATCATACTCCATTTGCAATCGGAGTTTGGGTGTATCTATCAACTAAATATATAAATTTAGGTTTGCCATGTAAAAAGCTAGGATCAAAATATATTGGTCCATGCCCAGTAGTCCAGGTACTCAACCCTGTTACTGTCCACCTTCAATTGCCATCACGATTTAAGCAGGTACATCCTGTATTTCACAGTAGCCTCCTAAAACCCGCAGATATTACAAGGTTGGAACCACAACTCAAAACCTCAGGACCTGTGCGAGATGATCACAATGAAATAGAGGAAATAATTGATTCCCATAGATGAAGGGGGGTTCTACAATACTTTGTCAGGTGGAAGGGTACCCTATAGCAGAAGCATCATGGGTGCAACATACCAATGTTGTGGCTCCATGGCTACAATGACTCTTCCACCATAAACATCCTACAAAGGTGGAAGGGTTGAGGTCGGGCATATTGTATCATCTAATACTATCCCTTATTTTACAGGAAGAACATGGTAGAGGGCTCAGGCAGCTTATCTGTATCCAGGAACATACCTGGAGCCTGACACATTGATAAAACAATAGTGAAGGAAATGCACCCAATGTCTTCTCTGGCATTTCGCACTGCTTCAATCAATGGTTGGGGAGTGACTCCAGAACTGCAGGGCTTCAGTCAACTGTTGAGGCTAACAAGGTGATGATTGGGGGGGATTTGCCGGGACTGCCATGCTAGCTGAGGGGAGAGGGACTACTGAACTGACATGAGAACTGTGTAGGAGGCTGGAATGAAAGTGAGAGGATTAAGTGTGCTTGATTAGACATGGGGAGGAGGCGTGGGGGATAATTAACTTAATGGATGGATGTTAGGTTTGTTGAGAGGGGCTGGGTAACTGCTATAAACAGTGCTCAGACGCAGTTGCTCTCAGCACGAGCTTTATTCAGGATCTTTGTTGTTGCCAGTCAGGATTGGAACTGCTGCAATAAACTTTTGAAATTCACCTACAAGACTGTGAGTAAAGTGGTTTGTCTGTGAGACTATCCAGCACCCAGTTGAGGCTGACAGTGTGTATGACAGACCAAATGCCAAGTCTGGAATGCTTAAGCAGGAAAGTGAGGATAGATATTTTCTTGGTATCTTCATATCACTAAAGCAAGTTTAGATAAACATAACTTTCATTCAACTCCATCACAATTGGCACACTTAGGTTGCCATAACTTAATATAGTCTTGATGCTCTAGTTACTCTTTGGAACACGAGATGCCTCAGGTTGCAGACATAATTACTTTTAAGCCTCATCTTCTAGTGAATAAAAGCCAATTTGTGCTTTGATTCCCTAGAAAGCTGGGCTAAATAAAGCAGTTGGAATGACAACTAAGAAAACGTGAACGGAGTTTGGATAAACTGAGTTCACTTTAGGATTAATACTATTATAATTACAAACTCATTTACATAACAACTTATAGAAAATATTGTGAGAAAAAAGGTGCTACATATTTGAGTTATTTTAAATGCTACAGTGCCTGCTTTAATCTTGGGACTTGTAAACCCCCACATTGTAGTGGATTTGCTAATTAGTTTAATGATCAAATAACCCAAGCACATCTTTAATTGGGTACCATCTTGAGTGAAGTTTAAATCTGAAACTTATCTCGAGTAGAATGTCCAGTCTCTTTAGTTATTTAGAAATTTGAAAGCATTTTGAGGGCATTCTTGAAGAATTGCTGGCCCTGTCATAAAATGGATGCCACAGAGGACATGGAAAGACAAAACAGCTATTTTCCAAAGTACTCCCTGATTGTAATTGCTTCTTCTTCAGGAGCATCCCTACAGGTCCTGTTTAGCTTTATTATTTTTTTTTTAAAGTAGCTGTATACAGTTTTAAACAGAACACCATTTTGCAATCACTGTTAGGTAAAGGTACGTTCTTAGAATGAAAGATGCTTCTGAGAGTTGCCAGTTTGCTTTTCAGAAGGTTAATTTCATTATGATGATGATGATGATGATGATGATGATGATGATGATGATGATGATGATTACTTTCATTAAACATGTAACTCAGTCCACTGAACATTTAAAAATATCATTGATTGGCTCTGATGGTTGATACGGGTTGTTGCCAGCATCCTAGGTATCAATCAAGTTTCTTCTTAAAATGTATGTTGTTCCGAATAGCACAGTTTTTGGTGCTACTCTGCTGGTGCTACAGCAGGAAGCTGAAACTTTTTGATGTATTTTGCAAATTTCTTGGACATGGTACCAAATACCCCAATGACAATGGATGTCACTGTTACATGATTCATCCATAATTGCATAGTTTTTATTGTTGTTGTTGTTAGTCTGATAGGCATTTCCAGATACTATGTTGGAGATTTAAATTTTAAGTACTCACCTCCACACTCCAATGATATGTCAAAGATATACATCCTTGTATGGTCATGTGGCCTGTGAAATATTCCTTTTTGTTTCCTTGCTTATAAAAATGTGTACCAAATTTGATTCGAGGGCTAAGCAAATTTAGCTAAGCATTTAACTAAAATGTTTGTGTACTGCTAAGAAATGGAACAAACTATTTATGGAGATGGTGAAATGCACAGCTAGCTTAATCCTATAGCAGCATTCTACACTTCAAATCAGTGCAAAGAGATACACCAGATGAACTCTAAGCAACCTCTAACTCTAATTGTGCTCCTAAAGTAGAAGTGCATTAAACACCTGAAACAGAGTGATTAATTAAATAAACACTCTGCTTGATTTATTTTTTAGATCAGAATCATAGTGGTCTAACTTCCTGATAGCAGAGCCCTATTTGATTTACCTTATATCCTTGAAGCACACAGCTGGATTAATCTTTTCCTCTTCCCCATTATACACAGAAAATATCACATCAGAAATGAAAAGAAGGAGGTAGAAGCACTGCAAGTCATTCTAATAGATAAGCAGAAGCATTTTCCTCCCCTTCTGCCCGGCACCTGAGATTAAATCCAATGGGAGGGGGGGAATAACACCCTTTGGGTTCACTAAAATGCCTGCTATGTCTCCTCCAAAATTTTATTTTCTTGAGAACAGAAGAAACAAATGAAGCTGAATTATTGGAAAACCTTCACATGTGGCAATCCAGTTTACTTCAGAATGTCCCCAGATCATTCAAAATATGTGCACACCTTGTATATATGTGCTGGGGAAGCACATAGTAAAGTTGAAAGCATGGTAGAGGAAGAAGCATACTTAACACTCTGCCCAGGGTCAGGGATACTTAGTCATTCAGCACACATTATATTGAATAATGTCAAGACACAGCTGGCTGTTTATCAAGAAGGATCCAGCAATCTGCCACAGCCTCTTCAGAAGATACATAATTCACCAAGGAAAAAGGAACACAGGGAAGTCGGACTTCATGACATGATAATCAACCAGAAAAGAGAAAACTTCCCTCAATGAGTGCTCTTCAGCTCTTGGTTATATGGCTCCAATCATTCCCAAATAGCATGCAACAAGGGAATCCTAACCAAATATACTATTTTATAATATTTCATTCTTAGCTCCTCAGAAAACAGGCTTCCCTGAAAAAATGAAGAATTTGCACATTATCTGTGGTATAAAAGAAGGAAACTTCTGTAAAATTAATGGATCTGCAAAAATCAAGTGGCTTCAAACTTGTGAAAAGTTAATTCTTCCTTTGAGGAACATTTCATATCTGAACATTGGCACTAACTATCCAAAAAAAATTTGAAACATGCTACTGAATTTTGCTTGAAGAAAAAGAAAGTGATCTGTAAAGCATTTAAAGTAACTAGATAGTAAGCAACACGGAGCCACAATTTACAAGAAGGAAATTAGGTATATTTGATATTATTATTAAATGGTAAATACATCAATCAGTATTATTAACTCTATTAACATTATTCATATTAAAATGAATATAATGAATATAACTATAGATGGTTTAATTCACAGTTATAAAGACTGTATGCAAGGAGATATAGTAATATAGGCTTTTCTGGTTTCATTGATGTATACTGTATTATTATTAACAACAATAATTCATCATTACATAATTAATAATTCAATATCATATCACATAATATATTTTAAGATGCAGAATCAAGGAATATATAGAAAAGATTCAATTACAATTAAAAGTCATTATGCACTACAGCAGTCAATGAGTTTTATTCCCAAGCAAGAGTACAAATGATTGCAGTGTTTAAGTGCCACCAAAAGATAATGAGTTTTGATTAGAAATGGATTAGTTTTCCCAAGTCTGCCCCACTTCAACTCAGAAATTACATAAAATAAAAAGGCTCAAAAAAGATTGCAATTGCTTTCATTCTTCTCAGTGTTATTTATCCTGCTTGAGAATTCAATGTTTTTTCCCCCAAGCCTGGAGTAAAAGACATCAAGTAGTAATATAGCTACACATAGAAATAAAGGTTTTTAAAAGAGTCTTCTATCCATTTCCCATCTCCTACAGACATGCAAAGTTGCAGGAGTTTCCTTGATAGGGTTTATAAAAGTCAAGATGGCTGTCACAGGTGCTTAACAGAACCTTGCCAAGATGCGAAAGCCTGAAAAACTAAAGGATGTAGGTCACTTGAAGTATGGCTTATATTCAAAACATTGAAAAGCAGAAAAGAAACTGAAGTTTATGAGAAGACCTAGTATTGCATCTCAATTTTAGCTTGAAATCTAAATCAATTTTAGATTTTCAAAGCTCACCTGTCCATAGACACAAATAGCAACAAATTCTTGAGAAATAATTTCTGAGTCTAAAGTGCCCTCGTTGCATAACCCAGATGCTGGTAAGATGTGCATTTCTTAAACAACAAATTCACCAAGGAGATTTGGTAGCAATTTAGTTGGTAACTCTGGTAAAGGACAGATGCTCTCTACCTGCTGGTCTCCTCCTTTGATGGCTTAATGATTAAGCTCTAATTTTCTAAATCTTTTCTAAATCTCTTCTGGTTCACAGACTTATATTCATCTGCATAATGATACACTATAAACCCATTACAAAAATGATGAATAGTTCTTGATTATACTGTCCCACTAAGGTATGAAGAACTATGCCAGGTTATAAAATAAAGACTGTCTGTCAGTGAAGGAGAGCCTCAACATCAGAACATGACTATCAGAATAGGGGGAGAGTCTCAACACCAGAACATGATGATCAGAATAGTGAAGGATGGTTTTCTTTTTAATAATGTATCTTTGGAAGTGAATTGATGTCACTGCTTCATTGCAAGCAAATAGGGTTGTAACATATATCCACCATTTCAACCAACATTCACACATTGCAAAGCCACATTCCTCAGTGGTTTTGTCTAATTTTTGGAGAAAAGCATAACCATTTAAAAGCACCTCAGTGAAATTCTTCTTTCTGATCTCTTTGAAAAAGTACCAAGATATTTAAAGATTCAACTGACAGACAACTTACACATTGACATCAATGTTATATGTGATGGGACCTTTTTATTCACGTAATATTTAACAAGCAATAATTCCTGCTCTATGGTGTTGTTTTCGAACAAAGTTGAATACTTCCTGATGAAGCAACATTGACAATGGTTCAGGGTCAAACCGCAATCAAAATTCTTCCTACACATCCCCAAAATAGGTAGTGCTTTGTTCACACTGCCACAGCTACCATATTATATTGATATTTTAAAAAATAATATCCTTGCTCATGATAATTTTCCTTTTGCTTTTTCCCTCCTTTCCCTCCTCTTTACCTGTCTATATTGGATCTTCTCACCCTATCCTTTTTTCAACCTTAATTCCTGACCCACAGTGCTAAAGAATGTGCACCTCTCCATTTTCCTGCTTTTTCAAAACTTATATATGTTGTGTGCCCTCTGGGTTCTTCCCAATCCAATAAGGCAAAAAAGCTTTTAAAAAATCCTCTACATTGTATATGGTCTCCCAACATTAGGAATGGCTCCCTGCTGTTTACTTAACCCTGCTTATTGTTTTAAATGCCATTTCTCCACCAAATGCTACTTTCCCTTTCATTGCTATTTGTCACCAATGGTTACTTCCCCAGTGAGAGTTTTGTGAATGCTTTCCATGTCTTCATCGCTATTCCTTCAAAACTGTTTATCCTTTTAAGAGCTTTTTCCTCGACCAAATGCTATTTCCCCAGAGATTGCTTCTCTCCCCTCAATGCCATTTCTCCTTCTTCTTTGTGTTCTCTCTCAGTAAAATTCAATTTCTAGTCTCTGAGGAGTCTTTGATCACCATTTTCAAAGTCCATTTTGACTCTGGCGTGCATAGCTTTTAAATATGGTTACAATAATCTATACCTTGCAGTTATGGCTATGTATCATTGCTAATGCTACGATTGCATGATGCTGAAAAATATACTCTTTAAAATAATCAAACTTGCCTCAACTGAATCATGTAACCATTATTTTATAAAACCAATCAATGAACTGAGGGGAGGATGGTCTTGAAACACAAAAACATGAAGTTCTAAAAAGCTTATCTTCAGTCCATTAAATTAAACCTGTGGACAGAGCCTTCTGAAAGTTGTTTGTAATAAAACTGTGCAAATTCTCACATGTTTTTTATTTACTCAGAGTAGACTCTGTGGGAAAGACTTTTACAACATAAATGGTCTTTATAAAGGAAAATGAAAGCCACATTAATTGGCCATAACATAAAATGTTTCTATCTTTTGTAGCATTAAACATCTCTTTTGTGTGACACATTTATCCACATAGCTTGTTGGATAATATATGACTCCATATTGATGCATTCCTTTATTACCAAAATAAAAATAGAGACACAATGATTCCTGGACATCCAGATTTTCTCAATTAATTAACAGTCTGAAAAGTTATTTCATAAAGCTCATAGTGAGTCTATAGTTTTAATTTGTTGTAAACAATAGCAACTAAGTGCATGAGAGAGGAGGTAATTTACATAAAGGAATGAACAACTTTCTTAAGGAAAACTGTTCATGAACAAAATTAGTAGGTTGACTCTGAATGTAATTTTATAAACTCTGTAATAAGTATCACTGTTAAAGCTTTTCTTGTATTTTATCTCTAAGTTTGTATGATGTAATTTTTGCTTCTGTTTACTCTTTCTTAATGCTAAATCCAAAATATCACACACATTTTGCATGATCAACACAGAAGATATTTTTTTTAAAAAAATCCATAGATGTTAGGTTTGCTTATTTGATTTACAGCTTGCCTTTCCCCCCCACTTTAACAGTCAAGGTGGTTAATAATGATTCAAAAAACAAAACACAAAACAAAACAAAATATAAATTAAAATTAAATAAGAAAATTAATTCACTATCATATTTTTGAAATCTGGAAATAGGAGACTAAAGCATGTCCCATACTCCTGAATGTTCCTTTCCTACATACCAAATGGTCAGAACCCTGCCAGAAAGACGGATCTAAATAATTAGAAGACTATAGGCTATGAGCTGGTATGGCAGACTTCAAGATCAATAGCACCACTTTGAATTGTGTTTGCTATGCAACTGAAGCAAGTGAAAATCTCTCACTATACGCATTTCATCTCTAGGTCTTGCAATGGTCACCTACCTACCCTATTTTTTGCACCCATTTTGGTCTCCTGATATTTCCAAGAGTGGTTCTACATTACAGCATATTGCAGTAATCTCTAAAACCAAGGGATGGAGAATTGATGCTAGCTCTGGTCATTTTAAGAAGGAGTGTAATTATCTATATTTATGCAACTACAGATGCTGTGACAGGTGGTGATCAAGAAGTCCTTCCAAACTGCAAACAATTCCTTCTCCAAGCCCATCTTAAGCAAGTTCAACCCAGAGCCTAACTTTTACTTTGCCAATCGCATCTCCGTTTGGTCTGGATGCAATCCCATCTTGTTCTCGCATATCCAACACCATTATGAAGATTAAGCAATTGGATATATTAATTGTTTTAATCTTTGGAAAACCATTTGGAAAATCTCTCAAAAAAAGGTGGAGCAGGGCAGGAGGAAGGAAAATACTTTCAGACATTCAAAATAGTTTTAAACTTGCAAGATTAAAGAGAATTCCCCCAGCTCAATAAGAAAAGGGAAGTGTGGCAATGAAAGAGTTAAGGGAATGATAACTACTGGAGGGAAAAATATTTTCCCCTTTGGATCCAGAAGCCAACCAAATTTTTGTACTCCCCTTCTATGTAGTATGGGGCAAAATATATGATATATTTGAAATGCTTTATGCCATTCATTATTATATCTTTATGCTCGGAAAAGAAAAATGTTAAACCAACATTTCAATGCTATTGTATGGTAAAGATCAGTAACAGATTCTTAATTTAACTTGTTTTTATTTTAAATAGCAATTTTACTAGGAATACAGCAATGGCAATGTTTCTGCTGCAAATTGTGCCACTCACATAAGACAGATTTTAATGGAAGGAAAGAAGAGGGGGAAGGAAGGAAGGAAGGAAGGAAGGAAGGAAGGAAGGAAGGAAGGAAGACTAACAGAATAAGCAGGTTGGCAAAGAAAAGATTGCACTTCACAGTCACTTATGTGAGAAGAGCAAGGATAAATTCATCAAATAAATGAATAAATGCATTTTGAATGAAGAAAATGAATCCATATTGGGATATGTCCCAGAAGTGGATATTTTGCAACACATTTTTATAGGATTTTACATGACATGAAGTGTACTCAAGCTTTGCATACTACTGTGTACTTGCATTCTTAGACAGCCTTTGATAACAATAAAAATACAAACAATGGGGAACTAATTACAGGGGACTCTTTATGTGATTGATGAATATATAATTACATAATAAATACATGGTTGGTAAACTACTGAGCCACAAACCTTGATCCAGAAAAAAATCATGTAATTCAGTGGGTTTTTTAAAAAAATTCAGGACAGATTGTTTAATATAGGATTTAAAATCATAGGTTTAAGAAAGAAATTTAGGGTTTACAATTTCCATGTATTCTGTTACATGTTTTTTCCAGTTACAATACTCATCATTATTTATAGGACTCTATCAGATGTGATAGCTAAAGCTGTAAGTTGAAGGAAGGCATCCAAACTCAGGAGGAAAAAATAACAACAGAAGGAAGAAAACAGCATGCCATTCTCACTTGTTTTTCTGTTTATAGTTTAGAAATACTGCTTCTAAAATTACATAGTCCTATTTCTGTGCTTTTCAGTGGCACAAATGTTAGGCTCACTGGAATCAAACTGTAGGAAAGTTTTAAGACAAAGTTCAAAATTCCTTTGAATCAAGTTGAGATCCTGGTAAGTTCCTGGTAACACATCCAAGTCAATTGCTAGGATACAATCATGGAGCCTGTAGGGAAGGATGGTCAAAAAAGCCAAGATGGCAATAGCAATCACACAATTAAAGCCTCAAATCTTTTTCTGTGGGACCACACAGCAAGTATAAAAAGGAAAAGAGTTTTAATTACAGTTGAATGGTCCACATTTATTGACAGTCTCATTTAGTGACAATTTTTATAACAGTGTAAAAAACCCTAGTTCTGCAACTAATCTTTACAGTTACAACCATCACAGTGTCACATTTTATATAATGGCTATTTGTGTGCTACACAACTAGCTTCCAACAAGCAGAGTTAATGGAAAATGTGGAAGTAACTCTGCAAGTTGCACTTATATAAGTTTACAGGTGATTCACTTAATGACCAATGGGAAGTGAAGTTGTAAATCTGTCACTGTCATATGATTGTCTGCTTAGCAGCCATGGCACTTAGGGATGGAGTTATTGTCCCCAATTTATCCTGTAACTAAGGGCTACCCATTCAGGAATACAGCCACCATCTTGAATTATTTTGAATCCCCTGACAACTGATTTGGGGGCATTTTTTCTATCCATCGTAGCTATTTCTGAAGATTTGTACAAATTTATGTGATTGCATAGTTATTTAAAAACATATTAATAATTGTAGGTTATGTATTTTTATTGTACTACAAAGACCATAATAAAGGTTTTGATTTTTTTGACTGCCCTGACAACAATACTGATTTGTGCCACCTCTTTCCTTTCTGGTCAGCATGCCATTAGAGAGATTGAGATAGTTACCTCAGGTTGTAGTAGAGTGTGTAGCCATTTGAGAATTACCTTATGACTGTTTTCTGCTCCACCATGCATCTCACAAATCTCCAATGATAATGGGATATTTTATCCATTGCTTCAGGATGTCTGTCTGTCTATCTATCTATCTATCTATCTATCTATCTATCTATCTATCTATCTATCTATCTATCTATCTATATATATATATATTTGTTTTTTTAAGCTTTCGCGGGTACTTACATTGGTGCTGTTTAGCTTCCTTCGGGTATTATCCCACGTCATTGTAGTTCTGTAAAGCTGTAGCAAACGTTTCCAGCAGAATCTCATCTGCATCATCAGGCTTCTGTATTGAGTTAGTTCCTGTTTCAAATTTGAGGCTGGTCCATTTTGATTAGCTAGGAGCCTGGGTCTGTGTTCATTGGACTTGGAGTTTTGATTGATTGGTGTTTCTGGTTTCTTCTGTCTGTTTTGTGGCTTTGATTGGCTGACAACACTCTGTTCTTGTGTTGGAGGCTTTCAGTGCAGCTTGGCTCCGTGTGAAAGGACGGCTGCTCTTCATATAGCAAGCTGCTATTCATTAGCAAGCTGGGTTTCACCTGGTGTTTTTGGTGGGGGGGTGTTTGAGTTGAAGCTATCAGAGGGAGTCTGTTTGTGCCCAGGTGTTTGCCTGGCTTGTGGTGTGGAGATCTTTCTATTTGAGAGTGCAGGCTTCCAAATGATTGACAGTCTGGTGGAATCATCTCTTCTATTCATGCTTTCAGGTCTTTTTTCAATCTCTATGGCTTCTCTGATGATTCTGTGGCTGGGTTTTCTATAGTGGCTAGGGTTTAGTGCCATTGAAGTTAATGTTGTGACCTGTGGTTTAATGTGTTGGACTAGTGAGAGGTGGTTCCAGCTTTTTTACTGCATTTTTGTGTTCATCTAGGCGGGTGTTCCTAAGATGAACACAAAAATGCCTAGATGAACACAGAAGCCTGATTGATGCAGATGAAGATTCTGCTGAAACGTTGCTACAACTTTAACAGAACTAGAATGACGCTGGGATATATTTGTTTTCTGAGGTTTTCGGAGTATTTGTATGTGGATCTTTGGTTATTCGGGTTTTCTCCCGCGTAGAAATTGGAAGTATCTAGGCAACATTTTTGATGAAGTCTCATTCATACATCTTCAGGCTTGTTTCTTCAGCTCTGTGCTTCTCAGAGTAATGTGAGCTTGCAGCTGCTTCTTCCTTTTAACTGCTTGTGGCGGGTGTGACTTGATTGGGTGGGGGTTTGGCTGTGTTCTGATTGGCTGGGGGTGTGTTCTGCTTAGGTGGGGGCCTGGGTTGTGCTCATGTTAGTCTTAGTTGCTGGTGGGATTTGAGCTGGTATATATATATATATATAATATATATATATTATATATATATATTATATATATATATATATATATATATATATATATATATATATTATAATTTGTTTTCTGAGGTTTTTCGCGGGTATTTGTATGTGGATCTTTGGTTATTCGGGTTTTCTCCCACATAAAATTGGAAGTATTTTGGCGACGTTTCGACGAAATTCTCATTCGTCATTTTCAGGCCTGTGTCTTTGGCTTTGTGCTTCTCTGAGTAATGTGAGCTTGCAGCTGTTTTTTCTTTTTAACTGCCAGTGGGGTGTGGACTTGACTGGGTGGGGGCTTGGCTGTGTTCTCATTGGCTGGGGGCCTGGCTGTGATCTGATTTGGTTGGGGGATTGGCTGTGTTCCGATTGGCTGGGGGTGTGTTCTGTTCAGGTGGGGGCTTGGCTGCATCTTGTGTGGCCCTCATGGGTGTGGGTCTGATGTCATTCTTCATGTTAGGTATTCGTTTGTTAATGAGGGCGGGTTTCCAAATGGCTGGTAGGCGGGAGGTATCATCTCTTTTATTCATGCTGTGTGGGCGTTTTATTTCATGCTCTGTGCTCAATGGAAGGTGAATTCTCATGTTTATCTTATTACATACAGATTTAGTTTTTATATAGCAACTATTGATTGATAATGGGAATTGATGTAACAGATTCTATTGTTGTGTATGAAGACAACATCATCAGCAGTACAGATGGCTTTCAATCTTGCTGTAAAAGCAAAGATCAAAAACACAGAGATTTAAGATATTTAAATGTGAGACAATGTGTGCAAAGTAAAATGATTAAACTGGAGTACTGCATGTCAGAGAATAATGTTGGAGATCATTTTACAAAAGCCCAAGGCTCTATAAAGCATAAAACGTGCTGTGAAGAATATGGATTTAAACTGTAAGGTGTTATATATTGTCCTACCCAAAGGGGAGATTGTTAGGAATTGTTAGTCACCTAACAGTTGGGTTGGAAATATATAAACCAGGATACACATTTAATACTGTCTCTTTAAGGGAATGCAAAAATAAAATAATAATAAAATAATAAATGTAATTGGGTGTGGTTCCTCAAATGGCCATAAGATGGCACCAGAAACCTGGGTTGTTCTGTTGCTGTGAGTTGCTTGTTGCTAGATGTTCTGATGTTCGATGTTGGTTGGTTTGCATTTTTTACCTATTGGCTATTGCTGATCATCTTTCTTCTTGGATTGCTGTGAGTCTGTTTATTGAACTCTTTATGATACTGGACTTTGTTATTTGGATGATCCTTGGACTGAAAACTGAGTGCTTTAACCGTGTATGACTTGGACTGCTTGTGGACTTTGCTTAACCATTCACTGGAAATAAAAACCTACATTTTACTATTCAATGTATCTGTGTGCTGGTTGTGTGTTATTCAATACCATTCTCACTAAGTCTCCCTTTATGCACTCATTCTCTTAACGGGGAATTACCTCAACATATGTTCCTAATGAACAGATCAGCTAACTGTCAGGCTGATGGAAGACCCCTACAAGATATAAAATTGGCCTACTTTGAAAATAGGTCAGTCACTGTCCAAATAACCATATACACACCATTGTCTATTAATCTACAGCAAAGTCCATCATGATATCCTGCCAGGGCTGTGTAGGTTCAGCTATGGTTTGTCATAAACCAAATGGTTTTCCTACATGTATCTTCGTGGTTGCACACATGGAGCATTCTTTTCCATATTTCTCAATATCATGGAGGCCCCATCTCTCATGGAGGAGCCACCAAAACTGTCTTTTAGCTAGATGTAAGTTGTTATTAACCTATAATGTCCAGCTTACTCAACATCATGGCAGCATTTTAACTGGGTACTGGGTAGTCTCACAGACAAACCACTTTACTCACAGGCTTATAGGTGAACTTCAAAGGTTTATTGCAGCAATTCCAATACCAATCAGCAACAATGGAGTTCCCGAATAAAACTAGCACTGAGAACAACTGCCTCTCAGTGCTCTTTATAGCAGTTTCCCAATCCCTCTCAACAAACCTAACATCTGCTCATTAAGCTAATTATCCCCTGCACCTTCTCCCAATGCCTAATCAATCACGCCTAATCCTCTCACCATGTTGTGGTTTACTGGCAGCAGTTGTGGATAGTTGAGGTCTCAGAAAGTGAGGATTCAGATGAAGGGCCTGTCTGTGATGTAGGGATGGGGCCAAGACCATCAGGGAGTGGAATACTACCTTCAGAGATTGTGGAGGCTGGCAGCAATGATGAAGAGGTCCCTGAGGAGCCTGTTCCCAGAACAGGGCTGCTTGAAGGAAAGAGCAGCTGCAGCAGCAAGGGTGACGTGGGAATAAGGCTGCAAGACCCCTCCCTTAAGAGATAAAAGCCAGCTGAGAAACCAGAGTTCTTTGCAGGAAGTAAAGAAGTGTTTGCACTCAAGCCTTGTAGACATTTGGTGTATCTTGGTTGGTGTTTGGAGACTCTTTGTGTTTGAAATATTTATTATTTATTTATTTATTTATTTATTTATTTATTTGTGAACTATTTATTATATATTTATTAATCATTTTATCTAGTGTTCTTGGAGCCTTGCACAACCTTAGCAAGGCTCATTCTTATCAGAGACAATTAGTTTGAAACAGCATTTTAACCATGAAGGAATGGAATTCGTAAAGAATCACTAAAATATTTTGCTGTTACCTCTGTTTGTGTTTTCCTTGGAACAAGGTTTGAGTCAGAACACACCCTCATTCTGGTCTCCCACACAGCCCTCATGTCAATTCAGTAGTCCCCCTCCCCCTCAGCTAGCATGGCAGTCCGGGCAAATCTCCAACCCGTTGCCTTGTTAGTCCCAACAGTTTATTGAAGCCCTGCAGTTCTGGAATCACTGCCGAACAGCTGATTGAAGGGTGTGAAATGCCAGAGAAGATGTTGGGTGCATCCCTTCCAGTATCATTTTATCAATGTGTTGGGTTCCAGGCACGTTCCAGGATACAGATAAGCTCTGTGAGCCTGACAACTATGAACATTAGCATGATTGCCATGATATTCATAAAACATTAAGCAATTCTTATCAAGATAACTTTGTCATAGGTGGTAAGTTCTGCAAAAATCACCAGCCTTGCAATTTACAGGCCAAGTCCTTGAGTGTATCTGTTGTTGTTTGTCAAATGAGTTTTGCAACTTATGAAAACTAAATAGGCATTTCTTATAGACTACAAAACAGTTCTTTCCAAATTATCAAAAGAAATTGTTAAACAACAAAATCTGGGACAAGTTAACTTTTACATTGTTTCTTTTATGCAAGTATGTTTAGAATCTGATTTTTGCTACATCAGTATTAATGACCCAAACATAGTTGCAGTACAGTTTGAAAACATAGTTTAGAATGCTGATGCTGCCTACAAAGTTTAAGATTCTGCATTAGAGAGGCCACTGCTTGTAGGGCTCAAGTACACAGACAAATCTTTTTTTATAGCCAATTAATTCACTATACATCCTTACCCAGTTCTTAAACCTACTGCAAATGCAAAATATAGTTATGATTACTATTAATATTCTGAGTACTACAACATTGCAGGTTCAGCATAATGAATTAATTACAAAAAGATTCACACACTGCTGTTTGTAGGGAAGCTGAAGCTTTACATTTATGAATGCTAGGCTACAGCTATAAATTGAATATGAAACCTTTTTATTGCAATGTTTTATTGCTTGTGACTCTCTGGATGTAAGAGTCACAAACCATTTCCATCATAATTTTTTTGTGTTGCAGTTAATGAGTTTCTTTCTCTCTGGTCATTTAATTCCATTTTCAAATGAAGAGTGAAACATAGTGCATTACAAATATATTCCAGTAATTTCCACTGATTCCTTTATATTCTTATCAAGAAATAAACATCCCAGTCATTATTTGCTGATGTGATAGGCATTTTGTTAGCATTACATCATTAAAAAAGAAATATGAGTAACTCATTCTTTCTTAAATTAATGCATTAGTTTTTTTCATCTACATAGCATGGAAAGAAGTAGAAGGAGGAACTCCACAAATAGATCAAATATGCTATTTCCTGAATTACGGAAAAAACACTGTGCTCATTAAAAAAAAAAGATAAAACAAAGAGGAAGGTTATAATAGCATGAAATGAAATGTCTCTAAGAAACAACGCCAAGAAAATTCATACGCTACATCTAGAAATAATATAATTCTTTCAGATCATGAATTATAATTTATTGAAAGATTTATTTCCTATGCATATAAGAAATATGCTTCCAGTAGGACTTATTTGCCTGTAAATATCTCCCTTGCCATCCATTCAGATTTCTGCCATTGGACCACAACAATTTCTTCTTCTTAGTATACATGGTTATTTTAAAGTTTATATTTAGAGAGAAAATATTCTTATCTTGGGGAAAAAGTTTTTGAAAGCCATTCATAATGGGTGGTGGCTCAAAATGTTGGATGTCGAAAACACTACTGGAGCTTGGGAAAAACTGATAATGTGAGCAGTTGTAACTGAGATGAAATAGTTCAACTCAGAATAATGAAGTTTGTTACATTTATATAAAATATCACAATAATTTCATTAAATATTAGTATGTCAACTGAATGATTCTCTAATTTGGTTAATGTAAACTGAACTGTAGTCTTCTATATTGTAGAATAAGACAGGCAGACTGCTTGTCTTATCCTACAATATAAAAGTCTACAGTTCAGCTTACATTAACCAAATTAGAGAATCGTTTAAATATTTATAACTCCTTAAATATTCTCAATTAAAATAAAACACAGAAAGTACAGTTAATGCACTATCCTCCGACTAAAGTGGTCTTGATTTACTTACAGGATGTATTTAAGTCAGTGTTTGTTTTTTGTAACACAGATCTGAAATACTTAGATGCAGAAAAAGTAAAATAATCAGGATTCCTCTAACCCCATTGGACACTCCTCATGAGCTTTATAGGTAATCCAGGATGGATTTGGAGTAATGGATCCATCAATCATTAGTGCAATGGCCATGTTGAGGGGAAAACAAGCTGGGCAGACAAGAAGACAGAATATTTATGTATATTTTCAAAACTTTCCATTATTTCTGAATAGAAAATGGCTGTAGGATTTTTTTTTAATTAACAGAATTGCATAATCTCAGAAGAAACACTGTGAAATTCATGGTTATGCAGTGGTTAAGGTATTGAATTAGGATGGAGACATAAAGCTCACATCTACACTTGGCATGAAACTCAGTGGGGGATGTTGGGCTAGCCGCTCTCCCTCTGCTCAGTCTATAGCACAAGGTTCTTTTGGGGGAATAAAAAAATAATTCTTATTTAAGCCTCCCTGAGATCTAGAAGGAAAGTGTGATGGAAATCTAACTGAAAAATAACAATAAATTATATGGAGGTAAGGAGGCCTCTTCTTTAGTCCTTTAATTTCTTGTTCAATCTGACAAAAGGTTAATGTCTGCATGATATCTTCTCAAAAATATTCCTTGTAAAATATGAAAAAGTTTTGTTTGTTCTTTACTTCAAGAGGTCCACCTCCAAGAGCAGAAGTCCTTATGCTTTTCACTTTGGAACATTTTGTGAGGAAAACCAAAACGTTGTTTTTTCCTTAATTCATATAACTCATCTTTGGAACTGAGACTTCTTAAGAAAATCTGCCCCAATCTAGCACCTTCAAAATATCAATAGCAATGACACTTAGACTTACATACCACTTTACAGTGCTTTACAGTCCACTCTAAACTATTTACAGAGTCAGCTTATTGTTCCCAACAATCCAGGTTTTCATTTTACCCACCTTGGAAGGATGGAAGGCTGAGTCAACCCTGAGCCTGGTGAGATTTGAACTGCCAAATTTCAGGCAACCAGCAGTTAGCAGAAGTAACCTGCAGTACTACACACTAACCACTGCACCACTGTGGCTCAGAATGTGTAGAGTTACAATTTCCATCACTGGACTAGCGGTAAACCCAGTGTGGAATGATGTGTATGGAGAGGGAAATATCAAAATATCTGCTATATTTTTATTTTACATTTCCAGAGAGTCTGTTAACAATTATTCTCGTTGTGGAAAACTATATTAATACCACCCAATAGTATTTGGGATTGTGTTTTTAACACAACTTTGAACTTTCAATTCATGCAGAATAAAGCTTCAAACCATGAACCGATAGCAAAAAATTTGTGCATTTTAAAGAAGTTCAAAATAATTGCATCGATTCCCAATACTTTAAGTTTCCAAATCACATTTGGCATTTAAATTTTAGCAGTATGAACAGCTTATAAATCAAATAAGACAAATAATACCTCTCCTTACAATAATTTATCTTAGTGTTAAGATTTTCTATCAAGATCATTTTCCAAACACATTTTGATAGTGATCTTATCAAACATTAAAAATTGCATCAGTAAAAACTAAAGCAAGGGAATAATTGAATAAAAAGAAAAAAAAAGAAAGTGAAGAAAAGAAAATAAGAAAAATACAAAAGAAAGAAAAAAGAATACAGAAAAAGAAAAGACCTATATAAAGAAATTATTTTCCCCTTCTTTGCATTATTTTGTGAAAGTCCTGAAACTTATTTTTAAAATGTTTTTCACTAAGATTTAGAAGAAAACCCTCTGGCACTGTAAGACCTGTCAATCTAAAGATTCCCAATTGTTGAAAAGCAGTTAACAAATAATTTCTAAATTTAATTAGAAAAGGAAGTATGCAACTTAATTAGACTAATGGCTCTCTCAAAATTTTCCAGCATTCCCCAGTGGGTTTGGATGATCTCTTGGAGATGAGGGAAGAGCCATCTTGCTGAAACCCCAGTAGGTGCCTTTGAAAGGACCTTCAGAATCTATTCAGTTGTTTTTGATGGAAGTTTTGTTTTACTGGTGTCACTTAAAGTGTGTGTCACAAGTGTGCTTTTGAATTGTCTTCATTCCCAAAGACTGCTTAGATTAGGNATGATGTATCATGACTTTTTTTTCCCCTTTGCTAAACCAAGGGTGGGTTTGGCCAGTGTGTGATGCATCTGGCCCATGGGCCATGAGTTTGACAGCCCTGGCCTACATAATCTACTTTCAAGTAGATTATATATACCTACATAATCTACTTTTCAAGCAATCTACTTTCATTTTTTTAGCATTGGGTTGCTATTTTCCTTTTCTAGAGTTGAGAAAGAGTGACTGGCTAAAGAAGACACTCACTTTGTGCTGAAATTGGGCTAGAAAGTTCAGCTTTCTGGTTGCTAGCCTGGCATATTTTGCTATTAGACTAATGGCTGTCTCAAAATTTTCAAGCATTCCCCAGTGGGTTTGGATGATCTCTTGGAGATGAGGGAAGAGCCATCTTGCTGAAACCCCAGTAAGGTTGCCTTTGAAAGGACCGTTCAGAATCTATTCAGTTGTTTTTGATGGAAGTTTGTTTTACTGGTGTCACTTAAAGTGTGTGTCACAAGTGTGCTTTGAATTGTCTTCATTCCCAAAGACTGCTAGATTAGGAGTGTCAATCTTGGATCATAGTCGTATGATGTATCATGACTTTTTTTCCCTTTGCTAAACCAAGGTGGGTTTGGCAGCTGTGTGATGCATCTGGCCCATTAGACGACTATGATCCAAGATGACACTCCTAATCTAAGCAGTCTTTGGGAATGAAGACAATTCAAAAGCAACACACTTGTGACACACACTTTAAGTGACACCAGTAAAACAAAACTTCCATCAAAAACAACTGAATAGATTCTGAAGGTAACATTTTAAACATAAAACCCACATGTTAAAGATATCTTATATTTTCCCTTCTGTTTCAAAAATTCATGTCTCTGGTTTTCATTATTGATAACTTCTGTTTAGAGTCATTAGTGATGGTCATTGTTAGGAAATATGAGTCACCTAACAGCTATTTGGGTTAGAAATATATAAACCAGGATAGACATTTTAAAACTGTATCTTTAAGAAAATGCAAAACTGTAATTAGGTGTGGTTTCTCAAACGGCCGTAAGAGCCACCACCTACCTGGTTTGTCTTGGTCTGAGTCTCAGAAGAGAGTGTGAGTGTAACTCTGTTTCCTTCTGTTAGAAAGTATTGCCCTTGATCCATTTTTCCTAATTGACTGATATTCCTGGTTTTAATGTAAGTCTGATACTGAACTGTTTTTGACACTGAACTTTGTTACTAGATTATCCCTGGATTGAAAACTGACTGATTTAACCTGTGAATGATTTTGGACTGCCTATTTTGAACTTTGCTTTAACCTTTACTGAAAGTAAAACCCTACATTTACTGTACAGTGTATCTGGATGCTGTGTGTGTTCTATTCAAACACTATTCTCTATAGGTCTCACTGTATGCGCTCATTCTCCTCACAGGGAATTACCTCAACAGTCATACCTATTTATATACATGTTGTATAATAATTTGCATTTTTATTCAGTTTCATTTCTTTCAGCTTTCATATTAATTTGCAATAATTATGTATTCACTTTTTGAATATGATTTCAAAATATTTTATACAAATGCATTTTTTCCTCTCAATATATATAATTAAATTTAGGTTTAAAAAAATATCTTTGGAAAAACAACATCATAAAATGTGTTCATTAATTAGATTTATATAATTTTGTTTGAGTGGGTGAGATTTACATCCTTATAAATATTTCCTATAATGCAAAGGTCAGAACTCATAAATGTCCTTAGAATGTAATTAAATTCATCTCAGAAAAATGATTACTTGAATCAGAAATTATATTGATAAGATAATAATAAAGCATGAAGTCAAAAAGGGTAAACTTCATAGATGAAAGTGGACACATGGAGTCTGTCTATATTCTTCATCTTTGTACTGTCTAAAATTGGATACCCAAACTGACAGAATTGTATGATATCAAAATTAATCACTTTTTCAGGATAAGCATGTCTTTAGCTTACTGACTGTGAAGTAATAAATTATCCTGGCCATGCTGTGCAAAGATCTAGAGGTAAAAACCATCAGTTTCCTCTTCTCTTCTGCAACATGTATTGATGGATGTGTGCCATAAAAATAGGAACTTGCAGATGTGTCCTGAGAAATATTGCCAGTCTAACCAAAGGTTTAGTGTTCTACGGAAATATGATTGTGTTCTGGTCCTCCAGTGGCCTGCAGAGCTGGCAGCAGAGTCAGACAGGGAGGAGGAACATGGGCCAGTTCTGGAGTCTGGTGAGGGCTTGGATGAGGGATCTCTGTCCAACACAGAGATGGGGCCAGGGCCATATGAGAGCTACGTGCTGACTCTGGAGCTTCCAGTATCTGACAGCAGAGAAGCAAAGGAAGAGAGGGAGCCTGTTACCAGTGCATGCTTGCGCAGAGCTGCCAGAAGGCAAAAACAGTTAAGGCAAAAGGAGACACTTGGGACTAAGACTTGGAGATGATTGGCTTCTTCCATAAGACATAAAGGAGAGCAAAGGGACATGAGCATTTGAAGTTATGTGATAACTCCCCCCCAAGTATTCATGATACAGTCCTGAAATTATGGACATTGTAGCACCATGGCAGTCATTCACCCTTATGGACAGCCATAGAGGCACTGCAAAATTCACCCTGTCTATTCCCCTGCCCCACTTCTCCCCCCCCTTCCATCCTGCTGTGCTGGATTCACCTTGCAAAGATCTGTCTCCTCTCTGCCATGGTTTGAGAGGGAGACAATTTCACTTCCAGGATCCTATCAGCTTGCAAACACTTTTCACGTGCCATAAGTAAAATGTTCTGGGTGCTGTGATCTTGCAGGACTTCAGGCTGTGAAGTCATTGTGCCCAGAACATTTCACTCTTCATGCAAAACATTTGCAAGCCAATGGAACACTTTGAGGTAGTGATATCATGATTAATGGATGCATGAGTGAAAGCAGGAAGTTTTTTATGATTCCATGGTGGCGCAGTGGTTAGAATGCAACACTACAGAGCACTTCTGCTGCCTGCTGTCTCCCTGCAATTTGGCAATTCAAATTCAAATTCAAGGCTCAAGGTTGACACAGCCTCCCACCCTTCTGGTAAAATGAGGACTTAGATTGTTGGGGGGAATATGCTGATTCTGTAAACTGCTTAGAGAGGGCTGAAAAAGTACTGTACAGCAATATATAAGTCTAAGTGCTATTGATATTCACCCCAATGAATCCTCAGGTTACGAATATAATTGGCAGGGTCCATTACATACATAACTCAAGGACTACCTGTATCTTGAAACAAGGTTGGGCTTATAGCATAAAAACATATTTCATTCAGCTCATTAAAAAAACTCAAAAAAATAGTCACAACAGCAAAAGTTTGAAAAAAATAATTAAACAAAGATGTCACATTAACAAATATAACTCTCAGTTAAGGAGCTCAAAGAAGAAAATATGTTCAATTTCTCTGCAATTGAATTGCTCTGCAATATAAAGTGGTGGCCAAAAGATGATGATAAACTTTCAAAACTCTTGAAAATAACAGAGGTATAAAGTGTTGGAAAGAAATTAAACAGAAAATGGAGCTTTTTGAAAACTTTTGAAAAGAATGATTACACCAGTACATCTGAATAATAGGAGGTTGAAAAATCTTGTCAGTGTTTTCAAATTGACCTTTTTGCCTCAGTGTAGCCACCCAAAACTTCATCATTCAAATGATACCCAACACTGAATGAGATGAGATTCTCCATGCAATTCAACAGCCAAAATCAAGAAGAATCCTAGGGCCAGATGGTACTGCCATAGAAGTCCACAAAGCACTCCTGGTAAAACAGTATTGCCTGGATGCAATTGGTGCTATTATTTAGATTCTATCTAAATTATTATATTATTTAGATTCTATCTATAATTTGGATTATATTCCTAAAACCTGAAAAACAGAGTTTTAATATTCAAAACAGATAAACCAAAAAAGCTTGCCAAATACTACCCAGTCTGCCTGTTTCTCTTCAGCCTACAAACTGTTCACTTGTTTTAGTGAACAGAATAGTGAAAAATTTAAAGGAACATCACCCACAAGATCTAGTGGGCTTTGTCAACAGCAACTAATGCCCATTCCACATAGTCAGCCAGCTGGTGGAACAAGCAGAAGTCCATATGACTTTATGAGTTTGTTGACTTTCTGAACACAGAAATGAGCTCAGTGGTGAACATCTTAAGAAGTCAAAGGACTGATAAGAAATAAACCTGATTTATTAAATTAATAAATGAGTGTTGCTCAATTGACAATACTCTCTTTTACTGCTCAATCAATATCCCAATATGTTGTAATGTCCATGATGGTAACATAATCTGTTCAAAATTCTTTAAAGTGCCTTTAAAATATTTTTCAGATGTTCAGCTATTACAATACACTCAGTTTAAGCTGCATTTATTCAGTCATTAAACTCATGTCAGTGTCAGATTATTAACTTCTATTGTTGCTTTAACTCTAAAGAGATAAGAGATTGCAGTTATAATTTCTTGAATACTGATATGACTTCTTTTTTTTAGTGGAACTTAAGTTAAACTGAATTTCTTGTGTTACTAAACTTCTTTTTAGTGTTGTTGGATTTCTTGAGAAAAATCAGGGATAAATACTTCTTTGCCACCCACGCACAAGGAACATATATTTAAACTTTCGGTCTTTACAGCACAATTGACAATAAATGTCCAGAATCTATCAAGATATATGAAAAAGAGAACTTGAAATATTTGTAGACTTCCAGCTAATACTTTCCAAATCATGAAGTAAATAAAGCAAGCTGGATATTCCTTCTCAGCTCCCTCTGGAAATCCAATAAACATACATAGATTGCAGTTGGATAAGGATGAAATTACAGAAACACTGTTATATCTTTAGCCATCTTTAGTTGATCAGGTATAGATGTTTCCAGGAACTTCCCATAAAGTACACATTAAGATATCCCATCCTCAGCCATTACTATTCTGGAACGACTAAAATTGCCTTTAATGATTTTTACATACTCTCTAATCATGACAATGAGAGACATCTTTCTCAGTAGCAGGTAATACTCCAGATTTGGTAGTGAAAAAAAAAATGGTAGAATTATCTTAAGGGTTATCCAAGGAGAAAATGAATTAACATAATAATAATCAGAAAATTGAAATTAAAAAATTATAGCATTAACCCACCATGGTTGTCCTAATGGTTATTGACACACTAGTGCAATATCAAAAATCTTGGATGGCACTTAGAAAATCTGTGCATTGACAACACCTGTCAATTACAAAAACAATGCTTAGATCTGCATATATATACTACATCAATACAGCACAATATCCTCGGTTCTTGTCAAAAAGCTGATGTGTATAAAGGCCAACATGAGCTAAACTGGCAACTCTGCTTTCACAGTTTTGTTTATGCAACATTTGCCTATCCCAGGTCCTAAGAAAGGACTTGATAAATGGACAAAAATGCCAAATCCAAGCAGATGGCAGACTTTGCAACCCACCATAGTAATAAACTGTGACAATCTATTTTTTATTCCAAAGATACTATTAATATAGCAAAACAAATTATGATCAAAATTTGCATTGTGTTAGGCACAGCAGAGATTATTAATACTCATGTAATTAGAGTTCTACTTTGACAGGATTCAACAAATTTCAAAAACTCAAGGTAAAGAGTTAAAAATTATGAAATGGATGTAACCACCATGTTTGATGTTCTAAATTTCTTTAGAACATCCTTTGATGATTGTAACGACCATGTTTTAGTCTTCCCATTTTATGTTCATTAACTTTCCAGATTATCAAAACTTTATTTCTCCTTCAGATTTAAGGCAGTCTTACACAACCAAACTGTCTCCAAATTTGTCTTAAGTCATCTAAGATTTTTTTTTAAACCATTGATGTCATGATTCTAGTAATGAATCATATAGTGTGTGTTGTAGTAATGAGTCATATGCAGTGCCAAAGTGATACATTTAATTTTTAATGGTCTTGCAATAAATCTATAAATATGGTATTTTTAATGGAAATTTTGAATAGAATTGTTGGCTTTACAAATTAATAGCATTAGAGATATGTCTTGAAATAGAACAAATTATTTTAAAATTAGTTAGCAGAGAATATGCATTATGATTTCCCACTTAACATTTAACTATCTGTGCATTCATGTGTAATCTTAATGACTGCAAGAAAAGAAAAAGAATCAAAACATTAACAGAACATTTCAACATATCTGCTATTACTCCTGAATACCTGATATTTATTCTCTGATTTAGCTGACAAATTAATTGATGGCATAAGTAGGATATATGTATCTAGCTTACTGTACAATGACATGATAAATCTTGTCATTTAACATGTCATTTTACCTTTGAAAATCTAAAATTGTTGGCCTGGCTTCTTTATTATTGTGATTGACTGATTGTACATTAATTAGTAATTTTCAATATATTGAAAGAAGTATGGATTACATGTGGTCTGATCAGGCTTTTACAGCATCTTATATATAGATGCTTAGCTGTTCGTGTTAACATAATGCAATTCAGTTCGCTTTGCTTTCCCCAAGCACACCAAATCCATTGTGTGTTGTGTACTTGACCTTGATTTCATTATAAAATCATGCACTGTACATTTCAATTATGTTTTTCAATTTATTTCAGAAAAAAAAAGAATTCTAAATATTTAAAGCAACTGAAGCTGGAATGTAATGTCAGAATACTGAACTGTTTTTGCTATGATGATCTTGCTGGATAGATGGCAGAATTGGAATATCAGAGAGTGGTGTCAGAGAGATACAATTTATTTTTTAATACTGAAAAGGAACACATTGAAAATTATAAAATGTTTGTATGGGAAATGTGGGAGTGCTTTGGAGCCAGAGTTTCCCAGGGCAGGGGAGCCAATTATGTCAATAAGCAACTGTCTTAAAGCACTTCAGAAATACAAAGTAAGGAGAAAGATAAGGAAAAGTGCCTGATCTAAGTTCCAGTGAAAGAACTATACCTCCATATTGACAGAGTAAAGCAACTGCTTTGAGTTGTTTTATTAAGTTGAAATAGTTTCTTATCTGACCATGCTATAGCAGGCATCTGAGTAGCTGGTGCTGAATTCAATGTAGAGTGCATTATGGTGGAGATAGGATAGAATAACAATATAGCAAACCTTACAGTCATTTTTATAGAGACATTACAATTATGAAACAGGCTTTCCAAAAGAAGTGAATTTAGCATCAACCTCTGTAAAATTTCTGGTGCCAGATGAAGAATCTCCCATTTGATCTATGTTTTTAAATAGGGGGATCTAAATTTTAAAATACAGTAGAAGGGAGGAAATACATTTTTAAAAACTGTGCTTTAAAATATGGGTGACCAGGAGCTGATCCAGATTTTGAATTTATGTATAGTTTTTTAAATATTTCTTGTTGTAATAGGTTAGTGGATATTTCTTTTTCCTGAATTTATGGTAAGAAGGGAATGACATCCTGAAGAAATGGAATGACATGTAAATCCCAGTGTAAAAAGTAAATAAAAAGAAAGACTAAATACCGTATGCCCCAAATTTGGGCCAAGACAATTTCAGCACACAATGTTTTATTCCATAGGTATTCCGATGAGAACCCAAAATAACATCCCATTTAGTGACTGTGCATTCCAAAGCTCCCATGCTAGGTAGGATTCTGCCAATCTTCAAAGGATTGTGACACTTTAATTAAATATTGAAGGAGCACTCTCCTGAAAGTGCTTTGCAAAGCAACATACTTATCACATTACTATCAGCAAATCACATTACTACCAGCAAAGTAGTCACATTGCTTGCTTTGATGACAACACATGCCCTTTTAATCTTCTATTAATAGAAGATAGTTTTGCGAATCTGCAACAAGTGCTCCAAAATAGAACTGCTGCATGAATCATTTTATTTATTTTATGTGCATTTTATGTTTTTATTTCTGGAATTCACAGAAGAATATTTTTAATATTACTGTGATTTACAACATGGCCACAATTTACAGTATCTTCAACAGTTTCAGTGTAATGGAAGATGGGAATGACCCCGGAAGACAGGAAAGGAAGCCACAGACTGGAAAAACCAGCATGTAAAGGGTGTGTTTGTGAGAGACATGGTACATGATTCATAAAAGACTCTTGCTAGTTTTCCTGAGACTAAAAGGAAAGGAGAAATACTTTCAATCTTGCAAGATTCTTTTCAAGAAAACTTACAATAAAATAGAGCTATTACACCCAGTTATGCTTCTTGTCTGTACTATCTTACAAGTGTGACATCATAGATGAAATTCAATCATTCTTCTCTTAATGCAATTATGTGTTCACATCAAATTCTGTCTGCAGAGAAATATGATCCCCTTAAATGCTTTAAATGCCTTTTCTCTGTTCATCTATTGTTCAGCTGATCCCTCCATGCCCAGCTGGTCCTCTTTTATCTTACCCTCTGTGAACAATTAACACTAAAGGAAAAATAGACATAGAGACAAAAATGGAGGGAAGTTTGCATTTCTCAAAGTATTTGATTGTAATCAACACTTTTTTCCCCCATTTTCTAGGAGAGTTTTAGTATAGCATTCCATGCCTGGTTTATACAACATGGCTTATTTGACCTGATAATATAACAGGACGCTCAGCTAGAATCTGAAAATATATTTTCAGTGCATTATTTTAACCTCTGACATTTAGGCAGCATATAATTATCTCTACCTGTAACTGATATTTTACAATGAACATATAAATAATACACAAACTCTGTTATCTAAGGTCCTAATTATTATGACTAGCAGAAGTAACAGTATATATGCATAATAGATATTTAACTATATTTAAGCAATAATGGTTCCCATGTAAGCAATATATCATATAACATGACATTACAGTTTGGCTTCTGAGAGATTCAATGTCATTAATGTCTATAATTTGACAAATTAGCAAATGTACAAAAACAAGGAAGTAAAAACCCAGTAGATTGTTTATTTAATATTTATTTTTGTGAAACTGATTATCTTACATTAGTTTTGATTATCTTACATATTTTTCCTTTCATTATCCAATGGATACTTCAGTACTAAATAAGTATCTTAAGACTGAAAACTTCATTGTACAAAAAATACTTCAATGTCATCTGCAGCAGTTTCTTTTTTTCTAGTGTGATACTTAGTTTTGTAGCAAAAAGTCAAACTGTTTGCAATGTTGATATCCCAAATTGTAATTAATACTGATGAAGAGCTAGTTTTGTGTGGTGGTTAAAGGACCAAACTTGAAACTGGGAGACTGTGAATTCTAGTCCTTCCTTAGTAGGGGTGAGATTCAGTCAGTACAGACTGGTTCGAGTGAACCAATAGTTTCAGCAATCATTTGACCCTGTCCACGTTCTCCTGCTTTATTCTGTGCTACATTTCCTTTGTTTGAAGCCCAGCTGATTGGTATGGTGGCCCGGATTGCCATGGCTTAGCTGTTTTTACTCATCTGGGCTGCAGTAAAATGTAAGTTTTCCTTCTATTTTCAAAAACATTGTGCACGCACAGTGCAAAGCTCATGCCCACCGAAACAGTTGTTACACCGGTTGAATCCCACCACTGCTCCTTAGGCATAGAACCAGTGGATGATCTTCAGGCAGCCACTTGTCAGGCTCCAGTCACAACAACATCTTGAGGTGTGGTGCTCTGACATCCTGCTGTGTGGAGCAGAGGCGGCGTTAGGGCTGCATACCTGGCTGAAGTGTCTCTTTAAGGCAAAGTTGGAGTGCAGAGGGAGCGTTTAGGCATGGGGTGGAGGCACATGAGGGTGATTGTAAGGCTCATATGTCAGCTTTAATATTCAGCTGCCACATTTTTTTTTAAGGGAGTTGGAGGAACTGAAAAGTTCAAAGTTATTCTGTATGTAGTATTAAGAAATTCCAGTGGCAGTTAATTGGTTCTCATGATTTATGAAGTATAGAAGTGGGAGGAGATAATGGAGGAGAGAAGGTGGATTCTGTGTAACGTGCAAACATAATTTCACTTGGGAAATTGCCTTTGACATACCAGACCTGTTTCTAAATAAATCAATTTGAGAGAAATGTCTCAGAGTGATTGATATCATGGTTGCCTTACATCGTGGGTGTAATGACAGGGTTGTTATGTGTTTGTTTGATCATGGGTTATTATATGTCAATTGGGGCACGTGGGTGTAACAACAGGGTTATTGTGTGTTAATTAGGGCATGGATTGAATTACAGGATTCTGCTGTGTTAATTGGAAGGAGGATATAAAGTTGGTGTGGAGAGGTGGTTGCTCTCAACGCTGACTTTGAACAGATCCTTGTTACTGTTACTACTTAATGTCATCTGGAAATCCGACATTAAACCTTCTCATTGGTTTCACTGTTTGTGAGTAACGTGATTCATGATAAATGTGTCCATTGCTTGACAGGCTGTGACACACTTTCTCTCAGATCTTAGAAGGAGACAATGGCAAACCATGTCCATGAAATCTTGCAAAGAAAACTTCAGGGAAGCAGTCACCAAATATCAATATTGAGGAAACCAATAATAATACTGATTGAATATTTCTTTTTTACTTCTAATACTCTAAAATTATATAATATATATATAATTTTAACTAATACTCTGCAAATAGTGTTGTATTAAAACAATATAATGTATTAAATGTACAACATAATAAAATGGAAACCAAACTTTCCTTGATATCCCATTCATATAGTTTCACATTTCAGCCTCAGGGTGAACTTATATTTAGGACTAACAGAATTATTTTTTGGCCAAGTGTGATTGGACACACAAGGAATTTGTCTTGGTGCAAATGCTCTCAATGTACATAAAAAAAGATACAATTGTCAAGAGTCAAGAATCATGATGTACTCATGACTGTTAAAGAAAAATAAATAATTTACTAAGAAATAGAAATGTAGTAATTTGATATCAATTAAAGGCTAGGTCACATCGCCCGACGGATGCAAAACGTATGTAAAAAGACACAGCAGACGGCCAAAAATCCGGGGGTGGCTCCATCTGTTCTTATCCGCTCAGAAAAGGGGAAAAAATTTGCATAAACAGAACGGAAAAGAATGGATGGGGGGAGGATGTATCGCAGATGTAAAACAGATGCTCAACTGAAGCCTAGCGGATGAAAGCAGATGGAAGCGGATGGCATGTCCGCAGGGCTTCTGGGGGAGCATAGCAAAGCGAACGCGTAGTGGAAAGAGCGGATGTGCAGCGGATGAAGCGGATGCACAGCGGATGCGTAGCAGATGACGCAGATACGTAGCGGATGTGTAGCGGATGCGTAGCAGATGCGTAGCAGATGCGTAGCAGATGCATAGCGGATGCATAGTGGATGCAGAGCGGATGCAGAATGGATGCAGAGCATTAACTGCGCATGCGGGGAGGATGCATTGCGTCAGCCCCATGGATATAAAAGGAGGCAGCTCACATGAGGCCAGCATTCAGAGGAAAGACCTGCTGCCAGAGACATCTTCATCAGAGACCATGGTGAAGAAGAGGAAGCCTGTGCCATCTTCTGCCAGCCCTGGCAAGAGGGATAGATCCACCATCCCACCCCTTGG